>CM040240.1:20336181-20536181 GCA_022545495.1 Chrysanthemum lavandulifolium | reverse complement strand
GAGCAATCAGCGTTACCGATTATCAACTCTTTGCATCAATAAACAAGTCATTTTTCTAATAGAAAATAAATGAATAAAACCAATTGGCCCAAAGCCGGATAAGATGCACAGCCCAAACACTCAAATCACTGACCAAATTTGCATGTACTAATATAAATTTTCACGAGAAACAAATTTTTAAATACACAATTTATGTATTTTTATAAACCCTAATAAAAATTCTCCCACAAACATCATATCACAATGTCAGATCACATACCATTTGATTTACAAGTGGAAATCATCGAAAGGCTAACCACCAAATCATTACTTAAATTTAGGGCTGTTTCAAAAGCATGGAAATCTTTTATCCGTAGCGCGAAGTTTATTGCAGATTATAACCCGCAGTCACAACATTTGCTTATACATTCTGGATTCTACCGAATAGATGCGAGTAAATATGAGCACAAATATTATAAGATTGTAGAGGACGATACTTTTCCCAACCATAAATTTTCTCTCACAGGACCGTCATCGTGTTTTAGATATATATTCAAAGATTTAACCCGTTACTCTCACGGATTGTTTTGCTTGTTTGGGCACGGCTACTCTTATGACGTTGACATGGCTGTTATATGGAATCCGTCTATCAGAAAATCAGTAGATATTGTTTTGTCTAATTTGTTAAATGCTGGTAGATATTTTCTTGGTTTTGGGGTTTGTCGTGACACTAATGACCCCAAGATTGTTAAGATTAACAAGATTGGCATTGATTTATGCTCATACGAAGTTGAGGTTTTTACATTAAGCTCGGGTTTGTGGAGAAGACCATTTAGTAAATGGTTTCATCTCAAATGGGGTAATTATCCGGTAGTTATAGACAGGTTTATTTATTGGTTTGCTTCGTACGATGGTTTTTATATAATTGTAGCATTTGATTTGACTAGCGAAGAATTTGAACATGTGTACCTCCCAGATGAGTTAGCATTTGACGATGGCAGATGCTTACATTATACTAGTCCCATATATAAATTAAGGGAGTCTCTGGCTGTTGTTAAATACGAGTTTACAACTGATAGACAAGTTTATAAAGTATGGAAGATGGACGATGGTGTTTCAAAATCATTTACGGAGATATTTACTTTTAACTTACCATATGTGTATCCAAGGAGAATACTCGGATTTAGAAATAATGGAGAACTTATAATGGGAATGAGAGATGATGATGATGCTGATTCAGTCATACTTGTAGCTTGTGAACCTGGATCAGAACGCATGAATAGAATTGGGATTTCTGGAAAGAATTACAGTTCATTGTTTGTGAGCTCCTACAAGGAATCACTACTACTGCTTGATCAGCCAAATATGTACATTAAATGATTTTTATTAGCAACCCAAGGTTTAGTTCTGTTATGCATGTTTAGTTACATACGTTGGATGCTTTTTTATTTCAAAACAAGAAATCTGTATTTAATGGCAAATCAGTTGTTTGAATAACAGCTTAACCTAGTCATATTATTCTTTGAATCATATTAGATTGTAGATGCATCAATGTTATATTTTTCATAACATTACATGCCACATAATTATTAATTTATGCTTTGAAGCAAGTTTTGAGACGGTAATAAGTTAATAAATTTCTAATCTTTATTCTTGCATTTAGAGGATGAAAGCCAATATTCCCTGGGCATCAGACCTTTTATTTTTCAAGTTCTAAGAGAAATATTTGATACGTTATTTTGCAATTTGCAATCTCTTTGTTAAGAACTTTTACGCGAGCACCTAATATAATTCATTACATTATCTGATTGAATTGAAATATAAATACCTAGCAATTTCATAGGCATGTGTTTTTTTTGTGATGGTCTGGATTCTAAATAAGTTAATTTCCAGACTCCAGAGAGGTATATTTTGTGAAATAGAAACCTTGTCCGCCCTTATGGCTACATAATTGACTCTACCAAGCTACTCATGAGGCCGGTCTTATTACTCGTACCATGAGTTAGTCATTTTTGAACCATCGAAAACATAATTAATGAATCCAAAGGAGCAACACAACCGATTTAGAAAAACACAAGAGCGTGTCTATGTATGAGAACTATATGTCTATAAGGAGTGAGTTTTGAGGTGCGATGTCCAAAATAAAGGCGTCCGAGATCAATAAAGAGATAAATAAAGGACTCAAATTGGCTTTATGTGCTTAATGGATAAGGTGGAGATCCGTAAAGATAGCAACCCGTGCCTTGAAAGAAAAAAAATGCAATCGACTTTTTTAGAAACACTTGTTATTGAACTATATAGAGCTACAATTAACTCAACAATAGCCTTCTTTGAGCCTGAATCCAATAACATGGAATTAATCGAAAGAGAAACCCAATATAGTGAATTGTGAATCTTCGACTAAGCACAGGGATAGGATATCAACCAATCCATAGTGACATCGCATAAGTTGTTAGTTTGTTTAATTAATCGTGTCATGTTTCATCTAGTAAAGATAGAGGGGTAGTAAGAATGTGTCATAGCATAACCATAATTGTGCATTTCTATTTTCCACAGGCTACAAGTCGAGACTTGCTATCTACATCTCCATTTACCAATTATCAACGTTTTGCATCAAAGATATATAAACAAGTCATTTTTTTTCTAGTAAATGAATAAATAAAACCAATTGGCCCCAAAGCCGGATAAGATGCCCAGCCCAAACACTCAAATCACTGGCCCAATTTCCATGTATTTATATAAATTTTCACGAGAAACAAAATTATAAATACTAAATTTACCTATTTTTATAAAACCCTAAAGAAATTCTGCCACAAAAACCCTATCACAAGGTCAGATCACATACCATTCGATTTACAAGTGGAAATCATCAAAAGGCTTCCAACTAAATCATTACTTAAGTTTAGAGCTGTTTCGAAAGCATGGAAGTCTTTGATCCATAGCGCGAAGTTTATTGCTGATTATAACCCTCAGTCACAGAATTTGCTTATAAGAACTGAAGACCACCGAAAAGTAGAGTTCAAATATTTTAAGATTATCGACGATGATACTCTTCCCCAACATAAATTTTCACTTACTTTCCCGCCGTTGTGTGATGCTGATATGTTCAGAGATGTAATCGGTTACTCTCACGGATTGTTTTGCTTGTTGGGTTATTATCCAGGTACACATGAATTAGATTACGTGGCAGCTATATGGAATACGTCTATCAGAAAATCGATAGATATTGTTGTGCCTAATTTGTTAGTTAGATCTTTTATTGGTTTTGGGGTTTGTCGTGACACTAATGAACCTAAGATTGTTAAGATTAACAGGCTGGGAGTTAATTTCTGCTCATACTAAGTTGAGGTTTTTACATTAAGGTCAAGAGTGTGGAGAGAACCACTTAGTAAGTTTCCTAATAAATGGTTTGAGTACAGATGGGGTAAGAAACCGGTAGTTATCGACGGGGTTGTATATTGGTTTTCGTTTGATGAACAGCTGATTGAGTCGCATGAGGGTAGTTATATGATTATTTCATTTGATTTGACAAGTGAAGAATTTAATCAAGTATACCTCCCAGATAAGTTAGCATTTGACAATAGCGACATATTCTTTTGTGATAGTCCTCCCATATATAAACTAAGGGAGTCTCTTGCCGTGGTTAAATGCGATTTTAACTCTAATAGAGAAGTTTATAAAGTATGGATCATGGACAATACTCACAATAGTGTTTCTAAATCATTTACGAAGATATTTACTATTAACTTTCCGTATATGTCACTAACGAGAATACTCGGATTTAGAAATAATGGAGAACTTATAATGGAAATAAGAGATGATGATGATCATGATTCAGTCTTACTTGTAGCTTGTGAACCTGGATCAGAACGCATGAATAGAATTGGGATTTCTGGAAAGTATTGCGGTTCATTGTTTGTGAGCTCCTATAAGGAATCACTACTACTGCTTGATCAGCCAAATATGTACATTAAATGATTTTTATTAGCAATCCAAGGTTTAGTTCTGTTATTCATGTTTAGTTATTTATGTTGGATGCTTTTTTATTTCAAAACAAGAAATCTAGTCATATTATTCTTTTAATTGTATTAGCTTGTAGATGCATCAATGTTAGATTTTTCATAACATTACATGCCACATAATTATTAATTTATGCTTTGAAGAAATTTTAGAGGCGGAACGTCAATATTTTTCTATTCTTTATTCTTGCATTTAGAGGATGAAAGCCAATATTCCCTGGGCATCATAGCTTTTATTTTTCAAGTTCTAAGAGAAATATTTGATATGTTATATTGCAATTTGCAATCTCTTTGTTAAGAACTTTTACGCGAGTACCTAATTTAATTCATTACATTATCTCATTCTTGGTTGATCATATATTTAATCTATCTGTATGAATGATCTTCTACAAAGTCGGCCATTGACTTTGTAATAAACTAGCACATATGAGCAATGGGTTTGAATCTTTCTAAACAGTAACCATTACTCCTTGACTTCCACAGTCAACTGTTGCATAATAGCAGATACAAATGACTTTTACTAATATGTTTTTTTTGTTATTTCTCTGGATACTCATCGTCTACAACACGAGGCTGCAACATACAATGCTATAGAAACTAGCTTGAAGGCCTTTTTCCATTCCATAATTTCCGTGTATCTTTGCTTGTCCTTTTATATTTGATGAAGAGGTTGTAAGTGAAATTTAGGAAGAGGCTTATATTTGATGAATACTTGTGAAAGGTATGAAATATTATTGATTGCTTAAGCTTTGCTTGATTTGCTTCATTACAAATGCATCACCACAACACCTATTTATACTACTCCATGGAATGTTCTAGAGATGAGATATTTCCATGGATATTCTACTACGATCTAGATACTTCCTACATCATCTTGATTATTCCTAATACATCATCATCCTTATCCTAATTCTAGATATTTCTATAACATTTAGCTACAATATTCTAGACATATCTATGGATATTTTCTAGGATTATTCTTTGTCGTTCTAGAAGCTTCCATACCATTCTACGACTTTCTAGAAGCTTCCACTATATGGGCTCGGACTAAATCAAGTTTACGATCCAACACCCCTTTAAACTTGATTTACCGACTCAAGCATCATTCGTTGTCTTGAAAAATCTTTCTCGTTGATCGGCTTGGTGAGGATATCGCAACTTGGTTCTCGGACCTCGTATGTATCACTTGGACATCTTTCCTTGCAATGCACTCTCGAATAAAGTGATAACGAGTGTTGATATGCTTACTTGATCATGGTATCTGGATTTTAGCTAAGTCAATGGCCGACTTGTTATCCACATAGATCTCGATCGCATCTTCTTGTTCCATGTGTAGCTCCTTTAGCATACTTCTAAGCCAAATGCGTGACATACACACGATGTTGCGACTCGTACTCCGCTTCACAACTGGACAAAGTAACAATAGGTTGCTTCTTTGAAGACCATGTAAAAGCATTGTTACCGGGAAGAATACGAATCTGTTGTACTTCTTCCATCGTCTTTGTTTCCAGCCGATCCTTTGTCGCTATATCCAACCGACTTGAAGTCTTCACTTGTTGAATAAAACATGCCGTAGTCTCGGTACCTTTGATATAACGGAGAATCCTCTTTGCAATCTCCAAATGCTTTGTCGTAGGCTCTTCCATGAAACGACTAATTAAACCAACCGCAAAGAGTATGTCGGTCTTGTACATGTCAAATAGCGCAGACTTCAACGAGACTCTTGAATTGAGTTGAGTCTACCGCTTCTCCTCCGTCATGCTTAGAAGGCTTTGCCTTATGTTCTATGGGGGTTCCAACTGGATTGCACTTATCCATTCCAAACTTCTTTAATATCTCCTTGGCATATCCTTCTTGACTTATGAAAATTCCATCATCCGTCTGCTTCACCTCAATGCCAAGATAATAAGACATAAGTCCTATATCTGTCATCTCGAACTCTTTCGTCATTGACTTCTTGAGCTCATCAATCATACTCGAGAGTTTCTGTAAAGATCAAATCATCCACGTACAAGCGAATGACGGTATACTTGATTTGCAAATTTCACGTAAAGTGCATATTCACTTAGGCATTTAGTAAAACCATGTTCTTGGAAATACTTGTCAATTCTAGTATTCCAAGCACGTGGTCTGCTTTAGACCATATAAGGCCTTCTTCAACCTTAGCACTTTACCTTCTTGCCCTTTGGCAACATATCCCTCTGGTTGCTCCACATAAACTTCTTCTTCAGAAGTCCATTTAGAAATCTGGACTTTACATCCATTTGGTGGATTTTCCACCTATATTGAGCAACAATAGCAATAATCATTCTAATAGTTTCTAAGCGAGCAACAGGAGCAAATACCTCTTCGTAGTCGATACCATACTTACGCTTGTAACCTTTTGCCACAAGTCTTGCCTTGTACTTTTCCACTTCGCCTTTGGCGTTTTCTTGGTCTTGTATACCCACTTGACTCCAATAGCCTTTTGGCCTTTCGGAAGGTCGTCAACTCCCACGTATCATTCTTCACTATTGACTTTATCTCCTCGTCCATGGCTTGTCTCCATTTCTTGCTTTTCATAGCCTCCTCAAAAACTAAAGGTTCACAATCAACGTATAAACAAGTAAAGGGTGTTTCGTCGGTTACCTCGTGAGCTCCTGCAAACTTCTTGTCTTGGTTCTCCTTCACTTGAACTTGAAGGTGATTCTTGGGTTGAGTTGGACTTTGAGGTTGTTGGACTTCTTCACTTGATTCACCGTCTCTTCTTCATCGGTCATAGGAAGAAAGTCATACCTTTCATTTTCCTTGATGCTCCAATCCCATGTCTCTTCTTCATCGAACTCCACGTCTCTACTCACTACCACCTTCCTTGTGATTGGATTATAGAGCTTATAACCTTCGAATGCTTGTCGTACCCAACAAACACATGCTTCTCACTTCTATCATCAAGCTTCAATCGCCTTTGGTGGGAGCGTGGACATATGCTATGCTTCCGAATACCCTTAGGTGAGAGGCGGTGGGCTTCATCCCATTCCATGCTTCTTGTGGAGTCTTGTTATCTAAACTCTTTGATGGACACCGGTTCAATAGATATCTTGCACAATCAACCGCCTCGGCCCAAAACTCCTTTGGCATCTTCTTACTTTTCAACATGCTTGGACCATATTGAGAATGGTTCTATTCTTTCTCTCAACCACTCCATTTTGTTGTGGGAGTAAGGAGCCGTTAGAAATCTCGGATCCCATTATCCTCACAAAATTTGTTAAATTCTTTTGATAAAATTCTCCACCTCTATCGGATCTCATTGATTTAATTTTAAACCTTTCTCTTTTCAACCATAGTTTTAAATGTTTTAAAAGTTTCAAAAGCTTGGGATTTTCTTTTAGAAAATATACCCAAGTTTTTCTTGAAAATCATCAATAAAGAGCATAAAGTAGAGATTCTTACTATAAGAGGGTGGAGTAATGGGACCACACAAATCCGTGTGAATTAGATGTAAAGGCTCCTTAGCTCTTGATGTCGCTTCTTTCGAGAACGAACTCCTAGCATGCTTCCCAAGAAGGCATCCTTCACACAGTTGATTGGGATGATCAATTTGATCTAACCCTTTCACCATTCCCTTTGAGGATAATAACTTTAAGTCACCAAAGTTTAAGTGCCCGTATCTCATGTGCCAAAGCCACGAATGATCCTTCAAACAACTCTTTAAGCACTTAGCTTCATCATGTTGAATGTTTAGAAGGAACATTCGGTTTTTGGTCATAGGCACTTTGCTATGAGCTTTCCTTGAGTTCCTTATTGTAGCACTACGATCCTTGAAATGAATATCGTAATTTTTCTCTAAAAGTTGTCCCACGCTTAAAATATTACTTTTAAGATTGGGCACATTGTATCGTCCGAAATATATTGGTGACTTCCATCTTTAGCTCGGATAAGTATCTTACCTTTTCCTTTCACGGTGCCTTTGATTCGTCTCCAAAGGTGACGTTACCTTCTTTCTTCCATCTCCACGAACAAGTCTTCTTCACCGTCATATGGTTACTTGCGGTGAATCTATATGCCATGGCTCTATCCTCTCTTCTTGTTCGTCATGTCTTGCCATTAGCAAGGTAAGCTCATCTCCGTCTTCTACCTCCACAAGATTAGCTTTTTCTTCCACTTGTCTTGAGCTAGTACACTCATTGGCATAATGACCATATTCTGACAGTTGTAACATTGTGTTTGGGGCTTACCTCCTCTTTGAGATTGAAAGCTTCTCCCGACCTCTTGATATGAAGACCATTGGTTTCATCTTCTTTGTTGACATCTTCTCTTCCTCTTCCTCGTCCTCGGCCTTGAAACCACCACGACCTCGAAAAGTACCGCGTCCTCGTCCTTGCTCCTTTCCATGTAGAAAGTTCTTTCTCTTTCTTTGAAAGAGACCTTTGAGTATAAAGCTTGCTCCAAGGGTTCTTTCCCCTTCTTTTCTTCAACTTCTCTTCATGGGCTTGTAAAGATCCCATGAGTTGATCAATGGTCATTGAGTCTATGTCTTTGACTCTCTATGGCCACGACAATGTAATCAAAGCTTGGGGCAAAAGCGAAGAATCTTTTCTATCACCCTTGTGTCACTCAAGCTTTCACCATTTCTCTTCATTTCATTTGAAATGGTCAAGACACAGTGAAATAATCCGAAATGGTTTGATTCCTCCATTGGAGTTTTGAACTCTCCTCTAAGAGTTTGAAGACGTACCTTTTCACCTTGTCGATTCCTTTGAAAGCATTTTGAAGGATCTCCACGCTTCCTTGGAAGTAGTTGCGTTTGCAACTTTCTCAAACATCGCATCATCAAGACATTGATAGATGAGTGTAAAACACTTTGATCCTTCTTTCTTGCCTTTTGCAACTCCACCCTTTGGGCGGCATTCATGGAACTTTCGTCATCTACTTTCTCAATACCTTTCTCTACAATCTCCCATACATCATGTGAACCGAGTAACGCCTTCATTCGAATGCACCAACTACCATAGTTGTCTTTGGTAAGGCGAGGATATTGGAACAAGTTCATCATGCTTGACATCGTGATCTTCTAGCTCTGATACCAATTTGTTAGAAACTCGAAGGCCTTTTAGGCTTATATTTGATGAAGAGGTTGTAAGTGAAATTTAGGAAGAGAGGAATACTTGTGAAAGGTATGAAATATTATTGATTGCTTAAGCTTTGCTTGATTTGCTTCATTACAAATGCATCACCACAACACCTATTTATACTACTCCATGGAATGTTCTAGAGATGAGATATTTCCATGGATATTCTACTACGATCTAGATACTTCCTACATCATCTTGATTATTCCTAATACATCATCATCCTTATCCTAATTCTAGATATTTCTATAACATTTAGCAACAATATTCTAGACATATCTATGGATATTTTCTAGGATTATTCTTTGTCGTTCTAGAAGCTTCCATACCATTCTCGACTTTCTTAGAAGCTTCCACTATTTATCAATGGGCTCGGACTAAATCAAGTTTTTTCACGATCCAACTTGTCTACCAAGATAATTACACCCCAAAAATAGATAAAGGCCAACCAAAAACCCTAAGGGTGGCCGGCCATGCGTAGGCCCACAATGGGCTCACCGGCCTATTTTGTTGAGTCTAGTTCTAATGTTTATTTACTTATAGCCTTAGTTAAGCCCAATACCTAAATAAGTTCAATAAGTAAATAACCCATTTACCGTTTCCGTTAGTTAATCTTAATATATATACATTATATATATTACTAGCTTCATTCGGGCGGGCTAGCTTCATGATAATATTTGACGAAATCTAACTGGACGTAAATATGTAGAAAATGTTTAAGACAAAAAGTAAAGATGTAGAAAATGTTGACACTTGTTTCACTTCTACGAATAAAGGATATTATCAGAATACACTCTAAATGAACCAAAAGAATTCATAAGTTAGAGTCGAGTTTGGTCGAACAATCCATTCCTCATGCACCATATATTCACATCTTTGGATATAGTTTTCTAACATGTTTAGTAGATACTTTTAAATCATATAAGTAATTCACAAAGAATTATTTCACCACTCACATATGCAATTTCCGAACTTTGGAGCTTGAAATGATGTTTCCTTCAAAACTGTGTAACTCCATTCAATAGTCTCAAAATTTACAAAATGATCCAAAAAAAAAAAAAAAAAAACATTATACTATTAAAATCAAATAGCAAATCTACAAGTACCTAATCAAATAGACAATATTTAACTATGCAAAAATGTTGATCTTGAAGCAGCGAGAATTTGCATAGACTTGTAATTTTAAGGATCGCAATTATAAATTGCAATTTCAATGTCGTAAAAGGATATTACAATTAAAAGGAACGGACATGCTAATGCATATTACTATTGATTGTCCACATAACTTAACTGTTTACTTAACGGAGTATATATGCATACATGAGTGAGTCTAAAAGAATATATACAAGAAATTAGAAAACTATGATCATTATATGTTACATTAAATGTTAAGCGTTTCATATGATGGTCATCAAATATGATTTATATAACATGACCATGATTAATAAGTGATAACATGAAACCGCGATCAAGATAAAACAAACTATATAGTTTCCAAATCAATGTATGTTGGTGTGGACGATTTAAGTTTAATGGTTGGTTCTTTACTAAGCAATCAAGCCACCAATGATTTAATTTGAGCAAAATAGGAAAATAGATGGAATCAATTAAAAGCATTCAAGATTATTATATAACATAAATTAGATTATGCTTATGAAGTCGACCTTTGACGCAAAAAATCAGCATGCGATACAACCCAAGAATAAACTTTTCCTTTCCAACTCAACAAAAGCAGATAGTGTTTTGCATAAAAATCACGAGTTACGCATTTAGGTTTTAGCAATCACTTAGGACCAAGTCCTTTCTAGAAAAAATGGACAGCTTAATTATTATATTAGTCATTAAAAACAAACGATCGATAAACACACATAAAGCTTAGTAAAGACTTTCTTTGAAGTTGTAACATATTGGATTTCACATACACATCAAATCATAACACAAAGTAGGCGTACAAGAGTTTTAGAGAGAAAGTTAGAGGTTTGGGAACTTTAGTGAGAGAAATAAAAATCTTATTATTAGCTCCAACTCTACCTTAGAAGGTAGAGAATATTTATAGTCTTACAATAAAACGCCACACAACGGGCTATGGATCGTGCATACGGTGGGTAAAGACCGTCAGTCCTCCACGGTGTTACTTAACTAAATACTACTTAGCTTAAATGAACTACGAATACGAGCTTTCTAACGATTACATATACTTGAGGTGACCGACTCTTTAATACCTGGAATTTCTAATTCCTAACAATCTCCCCCTAAGGGAGGTCACCTCAAGATCATCTCAAACATACAAAGAATACAAACAAATTTTACATAAAGATTGTTCTTGCATTCTTGTTACTTTTCTTTGCTCTGAAACTCGTAGTCATTGATTTTTCTCATTGCATGTTTGGTTAATCCAAGTGGAGGTCTTTCTTGATCCACGTGATAATAATTTTGAGTCGACTTTTGAGATCATCACTAACAAAATTTCGAGACATCCATTGTGGTGTTGGTATTATGTGATGTTGTGACTTTTGGACCGACATGCTCACATTCGGATCATGATATCTTCTCATCGAGTAGCGGAAGCTTTCGTTGATTCATGATATTGGCGGCGTAGCGAAGCATGGAGAGAAAATATCGAGTCATTGATGCACTTATCATGATTTCTTGAGAAATGAATGTATTGTGTGAGCATGCGGCTATGAATTGACCGCTTCATTACGATCATTTACCAAGCGTCGGGTGTACCGCATACAACGATTAGCAATAAAGCGAACGAAAGTGTCTTTGATCACTTTCGTTGAATTGAGTCTGAGCCACGGTTCCCCGTTGATCAAGACAAGTCTTGCGTGATCGGTATAATTCAAGAATTTCCTTGATGGGGTTTCGCAATTGCTCTAGTCGTTCTCAAACCGGAACATCTCAAAGAAGACAACACGAGTGAGTGCACCGATGAATAGAGATTCAGCGATTGATGAAAAGAGATTTGAAAAACAATCGTGTATTGCTCAATAGAAATTGTTTTGCAATACAACGAAGGTTTCAATGAAAATCAATTATCAATCATAAAACACCTTTTGATTTGAAATATTCGAACACGGTCGATGTGCTAAAGAAAAGAGTTTTTAAGCACAACGACCGGTTTTCAAAGGTATCCGTCAATCCATAACTGAACCGAGATTGATTCAAAGATTGAATTGCCCCATTGTTTACGTTCGGTTGTCACATGGTTGATCTAATGAATAGATCTCACATGCCACCTACCGGAGCTTGTTTGATGTTGGCTCGAGGCTTTCCATCTTCATTGTGAATATATTAGCATATCACTCGGACGTTACGGCGTTACCACAAGGATAGTGCGTGGGACTCAAGATATAATCTCTCTTTCCACATTGCGTGAAACAGAGAGTCTTCATTGAACGTGTCCTAATGAGATTTATTGATGATCTCGTGGCTCTAGACTCAATTTGTGCATCTTTGGATCCTATATCGGAGACTAGGGAGAAGGTCTCCTTCTTCAATATCAGCAATCTCTAAGAGAAAGTCGATAGATAATGTCGGTTCCCGTGAGAATGAAACAAGTCCTTTAAGAGGAACTTGAGTGGTTTTGAAAGTTGAAGTGCGATGCGTCCTTTGGGTCCATGACGTCTTGTCTTCAATACCGAAGTTACATTGGTAACCACCAAGGTAGCATATAAATTGAACCCGTATCGCCCTAAGGTTGAATAATTGGAGGGCTATTTGTTTTCACCCTTTCTCATTCAATTCTTCTTAATTCTTCAACCCCTTCAAGCTTACGAGACTTCATAGCTAGAACCTTGTTGGGTATATTCCAAGACTAGCTCGGTCTCGGTCCGCACTCTTCCCATATCTCATTTTTCTCCTTTTTTCAATATACCTAAGGACTTCTACACTATCTAGTGGATTGTCCTGGGTAGATCCCTCCTGCTCAGGCGGATCATGGGAACAAATACATAACCTTATCATCCTTATATCACCGTACATAAAGTAAAGTTGGTTGGTCTATTTGGTATTGTTCATCGCCATTTGGAACCAATTGAAAACCATTTGAAAATCAATCCGGATACTTGTGACATATTATCAAAGCATTTTGTACTGAATTATTTTTGATATTTTTAGAACAAGAGCTCCCCTCAACATGTGCATCAAGTGATTGAAATCGTTTTGCACACGGAGGCAAGAGAAGAGTTAACTTCTTTGAATTCCATTTTCTAAAGATATCAACATCACTTCCTAATCGAACAAGTAGATAAAGCATTTTAGGGAAGGATGAGGTTTTCATAAGTTTGCTCCCCCTCAATATGTGCCTTGAGGTATGAAAGAGTTTCGCACATACAAGAGGGAATATGCACATTGATATAAATTGATCACGTTTCAGATCTTTATGGTTTAAGATAGATGCTCCCCCTCAACATGTGCATGGAAAATTTTGAAATCGTTTAGCACATGTGGGAAGGAGAGCTTGTACATCCTTGTAAAACCATTTACCAAATTATCAGTTTAAATCCAATTTAAATCACAAATTCTCCCCCGATCACAATTATCAAATCATTTGAGATTTGTGATCTCAGAGATTTAAATTGATTTTGAAAGCTTTTAAGGAGAATTGTGACTTGATTATGAAAACGTTTAAGCGATAAGGATCGGATTTTAAGACTTTAAACTCCATTGTTTAAACATGCATGATTATCTTTTGAAAACAATTGTATGACAACAAACTTTTGAATTAATTGAAATCATTCACCCTCAATCAATGACATAGGTTGTTGATTGAGAGATAGATATTTTGACACATAAGTCCGGATGATTTTCAAAACTTGATTCCGAGTGATTATACAAAGCAATTAGTTTTCAGCAGATAAATGTTTATAGAATCAGAGCATGAGATTTGAAAAACAAGATAAAGCATAGCTCTGTTCTTTCAATGAAAAGCGGGTTACTGCCTGAATTGACAATAAACCATAGTTTCTCTTTCTCCCAATTTTTTTTTTAATAAATTCGAACAACATCTAAAGTCCCGTGTCATTCTTTGAATGACAACATCAAGACCGTAGATATTATCGAATCGAGAGAAACATGACAAAATGACAATATTTTTGAAGATTTTTGAATTTTCAAATTTTATGAATTTTGAAAGTTTTATATTTTTCTATTTGATTTTCAAATAAATATTTACATGAGATAGATGAAGGAAACCTTTTACTCTCTTCTTCCTCTTGAAGGCGTTTGAGTGTTTATGGTTGTAGGCTCTTAAGACCCAACCGTGGAAGGATAAACTCAAACGTTCTCTAGGAAGAGCTTTGGTGAAGATGTCGCTAACTGGTATTCGAGTCCTCACAAAGTAAAGTTCCACCACATCGTTTTCAACTTGCTCCTGATGAAATGATGCCGAATGTCGATGTGATTTGCTCTTGAGTGTTGAACGTTGTTGCATGAGAGCAATAGCACTTTTATTATCACAAGATGAGGAATTTTGTTGAATACAAAGCCATAGTCGATTAATTAAGATCTCATCCAAAGGATTTGAGCACAAAATGATGACATGGCTATGTATTCGCCTCTGTAGAGGAAATAGAAGTACTCATTTGCTTCTTTGACGACCAGCTCACAAGCTTATCACCCAAAACCGAGCACCTCCGGGCGTGCTTGACGAGTATCTTGACACCGCATGATCTCATACGCATATCTCGTTAGTGACATACCGGTGTCTTTCGGTACCAAAGTCCCATATTGATGGTTCCTTGGAGATACCGAAGACCCGTTTAACCTCTTCAAGGTGCTTTTGGTAGGCTTAGCACGGTATCTAGCACACATGCAAACAATGAACAAGATGTCCGTCTACTAGGCGTGAGGTACATCGGGATCCAATCATACTACGATATTTCGTTTGGTCTACCATGATCCCCGAGTGGTCCTCATCTAGTTTGGTACGTTCAATCATGGGAGTGTCAACAGGTCACTTGAATCAAATCCAAATTTCTTTAAAATCTCATTTTCATATTTAGATTGATTTATGAAAATGCCTCCGGACTTTGTGAAATTTGTAGTCCTAGGAAAAGACATTTGTCCCATCATTGACATTTGAAATTTAGAGCCCATTTTATTTGAAAACGGTCGCACTCATTGGGGTCGGTCGAGGCAAAGATGATATTATCAACATAAATTTGAACATGAATTAAATGTTTGCCCGATTTCGGTGAACAATGTTGGATCAATCGCTTTTTGCTAAATCCGGTAGATATAATAAACTTTGATAGCATATCATACCATGCCCTTGGAGCTTGTTTTAAACCGTAAAGAGCCTTCTTCAAACGATAAATGTAACACCCCGACCCGACAAGGGTAAAGATATCACAATACGGTTTCATATCAGAACTTTAAATACTATACGAAAACGGAAGCCTTTACAAAACTTACAAAAGATAATATAATTAATGTAATATTCAAAATAAATCTAAGATCCCTATTTGCAAATCTTTCTCTTGTCTCTACTCTCAACCCGGATCGACTATCCCAAGCTCATCTTGAATGCTTAATACCGCCGCAGAAAAGAAAATGCGGTGAGCTTACAAAGCCCAAAGGAATGATATAATGAAACAAAAACTAAACAAAACAAATATACAAATAACGAAATCAAAATGAAATGATGATGATGAGGGATCTTTTAGGATTCTGCGGAAACACAATTATACAGAAATCCAAACAACCACATAACAAGTTAAACATCTCATAGCACATTAATGACACACACAAACACATCAGAACAACCAAACACTTAACATATCAAGAATAACAGATTACTTATAAACCAAACTAAGAGTCTAATGACTAACGGAAATAGTTACTAGAAAATAAACATGGCATTCATACAAATCAATTAATCTACATATAACACACTTAATTCAATATTGCAAAGAAGCAGTAATAGCAATCAAATCATGGCGCACCAAATCATAAACAGATAGATATCCTAACGATAGGTAAAGTTCACAACATTAAGCGAACAAATTATACATACTAATCTTACGAATACTCACTTTCACACTAGCACATTCATCTCACGGATCAATGACTTCACATAACGATAAACTAACATAGAATCGATGATGACATGCGAATCCTATTTAAACATATTAATCATAACCTAGCATAGCGACGATAGTCACATAAACATACACAAGCATAACCACATAGAATAACATATAATAATCCGAGCACATAATTATTAACACTTGAACATACCGAATCAAAATCGTAATACTTAACATAGAAATAGCGAGATAAAGATTTAGTTAACTACCACGAGCCCGAACATATCATATCAAAACATCATAACAATATAGAAACAATCTCAAAATAAGTCGGAGTAGCTAGTTCCCGAGTTTTATGAAGACGCGTATTGCACGACATCATTCACCTAGATAAATCATATCGGATAATGTATCGATCTAGGATGCATCCATACGCCCACAAACATACATTGGTCATATAATATAACTTGAGCTCATAACGGATAACATATAAGGGACGTGGCGAACTTCACTCATCGCCTAGAGTCATGTCGAGGTGCATCATCGACACGGACATGGAACCCCATGACTAGTTATTATTTGGCTCGGGTGTCAAACTAACTTAGGTCAAACAAGATTTCAATTATGACACAGTCTTAATCAAACACAAGGTTCAAAGAATAACATATCGATAACTCATATCATAAGGTTCATATTCAAATATAACAAGGTTCAACAAATATGCATATCAAAGTCTTCCTAACATAAGGTTCAAATCGATATCGCATGGTTCAATAAAACATAAGTTCGGATAAGCAACAAAGTCAAACAATCGTGAAAGGGTTCATAGCAATGGCATCGGAAACCCTAATAAGTAAAATAAGAAAACTAACGAAAAGAACATCATAAGGAACCTTACCTAAAAGGTCCGAATATCATACCTTAAAGCAAATGAGAGGAAAGCAAACGAATGTAGGAATACGAAGATGTAACGTCGCGTCTCCTTCAACGAATCCACACGGATTATGATTTATTTAATACTTATTAGCATCATTAATGTTATAACGGATTCATCGCATTAATACTTTTAGAGTTGTCGAATATTCTCATTTTAGTGATGCACGAATTCCAACATTTTAGAGTATTAATCATTAATTAGCCAAACTTAGGGGTTGCAAATGACAAACGTTAACTTATGGGTTTAATATGATAATTATCTTATTTGAGGACTTATATGATCATTTTCAAAGTATAGGGTTTACAAATGTCAAGAACGGATTTTAGGACTCTCTTTCAAAACAGTTTACACAAACCTTTATACCTTACATGATTGACCAAGATTCACACGTAACATTGTTCGAATGCAACTTAATGAGACTATGCATATTCTAATTTAATTTATTATAACTCACACATGTTCACGACACACTTAGTACTAGCTCATTTACTCTTAATCTATAGTTACTAACGACTCCGAGACTTACCATTCTCACATGAAATAACGAATTTGCACACTTAGCTTTAACCCTAATCGACTTCCTATTTAGGTTCTAGGGTTTCCCATACTTTTAATATTACTTAATACGCATTTAATTCACATGTTACTTCTTTTAATGATTTCCACTTTGACCTAGAACGATATGAAAACAAACCGGGTTATCTCAAACTCATGCATGCCTCTACACAATCAAATCACACTTGTCGAACCCATAATTACTCGTAATTACATACTACACCTTTAACATCTTTAATTTCACAATCTAACCTTATATTATCGATTTTACCATTTTAGCCCAAAGGTTTTAGAATTTACAAAACATACCCTTTTAATTTAATAACAATTGAATGGCCCTCTAAATATCCAAAATTACACGCTTTAACACTCATACTTATTTTATACGTTTAGTACCTTTATTTTACTATTTACGAAATAACCTTTAAGTTTCATAATTTACAAAACCAACCCAAAACTTTTATTTAAAACCGAATTATGCATAATTCAAGTACAAACCCTAAACCTAGGTTTAACCCATCATTAATTCATCATTACTACTGCATTAATTACCCTTAGTTATAACAAGCAAACCCTAATTCTTATAAACCCTAATCGTCCCTTTTATTTTCTTTCCTTTTCATATGCGATCGAACAAAACAAACCCTTAACAAATCACACAAGCTTGAATTCTTGAACATGTATTTTATTCAGGTCGATAACATATAAGAGCTTCCAGAAAAATCAGATCATGGTCCTAAAATTATTATATGGTCGTCGCTATTTTATATGCTTTTAGGGTTTTAATCCAAAACAATTCCATACGACTTGTTAAATATGCATGAATAATTTTTACAGGTTCTATATGATTTTTAGGATTGAAAATAATATTGGAAACATACCCTTGATGAGAATCGAACGCTAGAACAAAAGAAACCAAAACTCTATTCGGCGAAACCCTAATCAACCAAGAAAAATCACCACGATCGATCCAGCACCTTAGAACCTCGAACCAGATTTTTAACACCTTCTTTACCTTTAAACTCGTCCAAGAAAAATAGCTCTAAGCCTTGGAAAACGAATGTCGAATTATTTAGGGTTTTAAAGTCGGTTTTAGTATAATCGGTTATTAGGGATTAGAATAAACCGTATAATGTGTTATATATGATTTACAAATTTTCTTGTGGGCTTAATATTATAACGGACTTATAATAAATGAGATCTTAATTTATAAATTTGTATTGGGCCTTTATTAATTTTATTCCTTTATAAAACTTAATAAATACATTCGGCTATTTATAAAACACAAAACTGATTTTATAAAATTATAAACTATAAAAATAATCTTTACAATGTCTTTAAAATTTATTTGGATCATATGTGATATTTCTTAATAATTTTCTGAATTTACATAGCTTATTTGGTATTCTTTAAATTAATTATTCATACTTTTTGATCATAGGGTATTTTGGTCTTTTGTGAATTTTAGAAATTCGGTTTTACAATAAACGTGAGTAGGATGCTCTTGATTCACAAATCCTTCCGGTTGGTGGCGTGAGCGACTTCTTTAAGATCTCCGCTCGTAAATGCCGCTTTACATCCATCCGATAGACTACCATGTTCTTACTAGCGATTAGCCAAAAGATTCGATTGCCTCGATTCGAGCAACAGAGAGCAAAAGATTTTCAAAGTCAATACCCTCCTCTTGAAGGTATCCTTAGCAACTAATCGAGCCTTGTTCTTCAACACATCACCATGCTCATCAAGTTTTACTTTTAAGATCCATTTTAGAGCAATAATCATAGCATAACTGGAGCGGTACTAACTCCCATACATCAAGTCGATCAAACTCATGAATTTCTTCTTACATGGCATTGAACCGACTATCTTCATTCATGGCGGTGTTAACATCTTTGGTTCGATCTTAGAGAGTACGAGTTGAAGAAGCACCATAAGGCATCGGTTGCAAGTTGTTTCCGTGTGGATACTGGACGAGAGGATTTCCAATGATGTTGTCTAATGGATGATCGTGAGTCCATTTTCCGAGGTGTTCATGTGGCGCTTGTTGAGGGACTGAAGTAGCAGAGTCGATGTCTCCTCAAGAAGATGGTTTGATGAAGATTCGGGAGCAAATATGTTTTCAAATGGAGCATCTTCGAGAGTAGCAAAGGGATTAACTTCATCATTAATGCCGCATACGCTTCCATGATGTACGATCGAGGATTGATGATTTGTTGATGACATCTGAGTGATCGCAGACATGCGCTTCTTGACTTAATGATATTGAGATCAAGGATTGACTTCATTCATGTGGATATGAGCGACCTCGATGTAGGAATCGGCAGTTCATTAGTACTTGGCTCATAATGCTCATCAAACATGGGATCAAACAATTTCTTTAAATCATCTTCGGATGGAGGTACATATGGAGTTGCTTGAGAAGAGTTTGGTACAAGGGATGAACCAATGGGACTGTTTTGAAGTGTGGGTCCCGAATCGATTGTCCAGAGCCATCGACTGTCGACTCATCAAACGTAACGTGAATTGTTTCCATGATATCTCGGGTTCTCTTGTTATAGATTCAAGAACCTTTTCTGCTTGGTGCATAGCCTACAAATACTCCAATGTCCGCTTTAGCTTCCAGTTTTCCTAAATCTTGACCATCGTTAGTTGGATAACATAAAGCACCAAACACACGAAGGTATGATAGATCAGGTTTTCTATTGTGGAAAAGTTCATAAGGAGTCTTTCCATGAGAAGTGTGAATTAGAGATCGATTTTGAGTGTAACAAGCAGTGGCAATAGCTTCAGCCCATAGAAACATTGGAACCTTTGAGTAAATTAGCATTGTCCTTGCAACTTCTACAAGAGTTCGATTTCGCCTTTCGACTACAACGCTCTATTGAGGAGTTTGAGGAATACTTCTATGAGGACCGATTCCAACATTTTCATAAAAATCATTGAGTACTTTATTAACAAACTCGGTTCCATTGTCGGCTCGGACGATTCGCACCGCTTTGTTGAGTCGATCGGAGTTGTTTAATGAGTTTAATGATGACATCGAAGTTTCGCCCTTTGTCCTCAAAAACTTAACCCAAGTGAATCGGGAGAAGTCATCGACCACTACTAACACATATCTCTTCCCATTAATAGATTGCACTCTCATTGGGCATGCATCTATATGAAGGGTATGAAGAACTTCCATACAGAGTTTGTGGGTTTTGGTTTGTGGACATATTTAGTGCTTTTCCCAATTGGCAAGTCGAGCAAAGATGATCTTTTCATATTTTAACTGGGTAATCCTCGACAAGATCCTTTCGAAAGGTTGTTTATGGTGCAAGTTCAAGTGATTGAGACGACGATACCATAACCAAGACTTTGTTTTAGAAGCCTTTGACGAAGCGATTGGAGAAGACTTCATCATGTCATCGATAGAGATAGTGTATAGATTCGAACCTCGAGTACCTCTTAATAATTCTACACCATCAAGTTCTCTAACGAAACAAGTATGTTTTCTCGAAGCTACTTCTAGATCGGAATCATGAATTGACCAACAGAGAACAAATTATGACCAAGACCTTCCACATAATATACCGAAATTACACTTTTACCAACCACATAATCTCCATAACCCATAATAGCTCCAAAATGGTCGCTTTCGAATCTAATCATCCGATGAATTTACTCACGAAGTTCATGAGCACGACCGGTCGCCAAATATATGCTTGGAACAAATTTCGAGTCCAGTACCACGTAATCGATTTGAACAATGCAGTTGAACACGACAAGAATGGATAATCGGATAATTGGGATCCCCATGCAAGAATGGGTTCCATTTGGTTAGCAACAGTGATTGGAACACCCACATCAGAAATAGAAGCATTCATATCAGAAATTGAGGCAATGGAATCATTATGAATAGACATAGTTATGAAAGGCTCAAGGCGCACTAAGGCGCAAAGGGGGGCAAAGAGCCTCGAGGCGAGGCGCATTCCAAGGCGCGGGATTCATGAATACGAGGCGCACTAAATACATTAAGTTTTTTATCACATATGTGACCATATATGTAGCTTAAATAACACAAAATAACATTAAAATACTTAATGCATGACACATATTGTCGTGATAAAGATTAAAATGGATCAGTTGTCACTTCTCAAACGGATCAAATCTTTGGCTCGATGACCTATATAGAGATTAAAATCTATATCAGACTAAATATGCTTGTGTTCTACAATTGCAGATTTACATCTAACAAAGCTCAAAATTTAATCCAAAATATCAAGCAAGCAATGTATTAATATTCAAGGCATAATGCCACATTTTCATGATAATATGTCATAAAAAAATACTTAATGAAACAACAAAACTTCTTAAAGAAAATTTCAATCAATAAAATAAACATAAAATCAGTTTAAATTTACAAATTATACAAATACTCACCCTATAGCTTAAAAGGTCCATGTATATAACTTATAAGGCCCATGTATCTTATCCTAATATTTATAAAAAAGCCCAAAAACCAGTAGCATCTCCTAGGCGCAAAAAAGCCCCAAGGCGCAAAGGCTAAAAGCCCAGTAGCGCTTTTGTGGATTCATGCATGTCGTGAGCCTCGATCTAAAAAAGCCCAAAGGCTAGAGCCTCAGAGCTTAGGCGCGCTTTAGGCGCTTTTCAAAACATTGTGAATAGATGCGATTAGTGTCAGATTACCCTATTCAAAGTGTGCTCACTTCTTTAGGGAATAGTTCGCCAAGAGGCATCCATTTTCTAGTGGGCGTTTCTGATTAACCTTATGGCCCACGTGTATCCATTGATAACCTATCTTACTAAATGTTCTTCTTGTGGGCTTCCAACGTTTTCTAACTTTCAATCCAAAAACAACCCAACCACGATGATTCAAGCTTACCAAATCAAGACCCAAGCACATACAATGATCCTAAACACAAAACTACACTCAAGATTCAAACTTTAACACTAGAATTGAATCAAATGATACAAAAACCACAAAACTTTTTCAAACTCTAAAACCACCTAAAAATCACAAGAAATCCAAAGATATGTAAGAGATGATCAAACCATGGCTCTTGATACCATTTGTAACATATTGGATTTCACATACACATCAAATCATAACACAAAGTAGGCGTACAAGAGTTTTAGAGAAAGAAAGTTAGAGGTTTGGGAACTTTAGTGAGAGAAAGAAAAAATCTTATTATTAGCTCCAACTCTCTACCTTGGAAGGTAGAGAGTATTTATAGTCTTACAATAAAACGCCACACAACGGGCTGTGGATCAGGCATACAGTGGGTGACTACGAGCTTTCTAACG
The DNA here is from genome assembly GCA_022545495.1 of Chrysanthemum lavandulifolium. Lineage (NCBI taxonomy): Eukaryota > Viridiplantae > Streptophyta > Magnoliopsida > Asterales > Asteraceae > Chrysanthemum > Chrysanthemum lavandulifolium. The sequence goes on along the minus strand of CM040240.1, from coordinate 20,513,242 downwards.
ATTACATATACTTGAGGTGGCCGACTCTTTAATACCTGGAATTTCTAATTCCTAACAGAAGTCATTACAATATTAAATACTAATTCAAAATATTGTATAAATAAATTTACACAGTAATAACACAATATAGCTAACAAAAAAGAAAGAATCTAAAAGCTTAAACCATTAGCCAAAAAGTTTGTGCAGAGAAGAAATTATTTAGTTTTGAGAATTTGATAGTTTTCTTACATTTTGGTCAAAACCTCATGTTGTAGGTGTGGACAATGAACATCACTATATGGAACTTTCATGAATAAAAATTTTGGTAATTACCACACAAATTATATGAAAGTATCACATGTCATGTACTGTTATGGGTTCTTAAAGCTAAATACACAACTTTTCATAGACTAATGACTTTTTAATTTTTTCTCTTGTAATAGAAACATTACAATAACAAAAACAAAATGTATATTAAAGAAACATGGTTTAAATGCTCATTTTATGTTTACTCAATAGCAATGAGCTCATTAATGATTTCCTATAAAGTTTGAAATTGTTTTTCCAATCACAGTTAAGGTAATTGCTTTTTTCGCGGTCCCTTCTTAAAAAAACTGATAAAAATGGAGTACTTGCAATTTTTCGAAACTTAAGAGAACACTTGTAATCAAATGGAGGTTTGAACCTCATTAGTTTGTTCCGCATATTTCGATCAAAATTTTCATTAAATGTGGTATAATATGATTTGATCAAAAGAAATCTGTAACATGTCCACAAGTTCTGAAACATTCAAAAGATTTTGAAGATTTAAAGAATGAGACATTCAAAGATTTTGAAGATTTAAAGAATGAATAAAATTATAGTAAGAAATGGACAAATATTGTTCTTGGGTCAACCCATCCACCCTTTAGAGCAAGTACAAATTTACCAGTATCAACACACTCTTGTTCATGCCTCATTACCAACCCACCCATCGTTGCACCATTAAAATACCAATTAAGGATGAAAAATTAGAATGATCTTTTGGCAATAAATAATTCAAAGATGGATGGATAAAAATGGACAAATAGGTTTCATGTGAAACAAACACAATGTTCAAACATGTATGATTCAGGCTAGTTAATGATAATCAGGTATAGGCACTCCAAGCCCTGCAGTCGACATTTTGAAATAATCTTGTAATATTCTAGTAACAGGTCTGATTGTATTATCATCAAACACATGTCCATCAATCTTTGTAACCTGGTATTGTTGAAAAATAAATTGAGTTAATACAATGTAGCGCAAGTGGAACTACATGCTTGATGGTAGTGGGCAATAACTTTAATGTTTAATCAAAGTAGAGATTAAATGTATATAACAAATCATATAGAGTCAAAAGATAATCCTCAACAAATGTCTATAACTTTACACTCTCAAAATATTTTCTTCTAAAGGCGATAGCAACAAAGATGATATGCGTTTAAAAATCGTTCAAGATTACTGAAAAGAACTCACCGTCATTTGACTTTTCACGCTGAATATCCATCTTAATCAGCAACTGCAGTAGGCTTTGTAGCTCCAACAACCATAATATCCCCCTACAATAGATACAAAAAAATGTTTTAATATGACCATATACAGCCACTGATCCCAAAAAATCACGCTATTTGTTAACAAATGCCTGTCCATGAGGCAGAATAGCATCAAAGCGATTCATTCCAAACATGCCTAAGTTGGAGAGATTAAATTTTCCTACAACCAAAACCACACAACTCAATACCATTTCACATAAATAAACATGATCCAAATTACTATTGAAAGTTAATATTATTTAGCATTTACCTGAGTTGTAATCATTGGGGCTGAAGTTGATTATTGGACCTTGCTTTCTATACAAGCTCCTTCCATTTCTCGGATAATAAATAAAGATCCAACTACAACACACACAATGATAACCCATAAAAGTTTCAAACTTGATTTAAAAATAGCAGCTATAAATGAAAAGCACTAAAAATTATCTTACACCTTATCAGTGTCTTGGAGAACATGGGTCTTGGAGAACATGGGTCATCAAACTGCCAGTGATCATAAGAGCCACAACAACATTGATACTACCATTATACGTAAACTCTCTCCATCTTTATAGCTGGGGTGCTATTCGGTCGGGTTGGTCGGGTTCGGGTCAAACGGGTCGGGTCCAAGTCGGTCGAGGCTAAAATAATATACGAACCCGACCCTATTTGAACTCGGGTTAGTCGGGTTCGGTCAAGTCGGGTCGGGTCAAGTCGGGTCGGTCGGTCGGGTTCGGTCATGCCATTTACAAAATCATAGAATTTAAATGTAAATCATGTCTTTTGGACCTCCGATTCGATTGTAAATAAGTTTAATTATGGTAAATTAGTATCGTAGTTGATAAATGGGAAACAAAGATTAAAATCTTGTTCAATCTATTATTGAATATAACATGTCATAAGAGTATAGATATTATTATTAAAAAAAAAAAAAAAAAAAAAAAAAAAAAAAAAAAAGACTCAAATCAAATGTAGTTGTGAAGATTTTTCGTCATAAAGAATTTAAAAACGAAAACAAGAAACAAGACTTTGACATGAAAACACAAAGTCAAAAAAGAAGCTCCAAGTCCATGACAGATCCAAACAAGCAAATTGAATAATCACAATACCATAAGCATTTCTTACCCATTACGACACATCCTAAAGATAACACAAATCTTGACAACACACCATTTTATGACCATCCCTGCTTAAAAAAAAAAAAAAAAAAAAAAAAAAAAATCCTAACTCGGGTTAGTCGGGTTGACCCGAACCCGACTAAGCAAAATATTTAAACCCGATACCCGACCCTAATTCGTACTCGGGTTAAACGGGTTGACCCGATTGACCCGAGTTAGACTTTGGACCCGAGTAACCCGACCCGAATATGCTTAGTCGGGTTCGGGTCCGGGTCGGGTCGGGATTTTTGACACCCCTATTTATAGCTACCGTTTACAGCAGGGTGTTGCACAAGAGTCGCCACAACATCCTTTGCTAACAATGCATTTATCGTAACACCCTTAGACTTAACCTAAACATCCAATAATTCATTTCCCAACTATCAAAACCCATAACATATACGCACATTATCAAATGAACATAAAACCGAGATAAAAAAATCTTATAAAAATGATATACAAATAGAGACCAAAGATAATAAGAATGATGGAAATCAAACCGAGATAAAAAGATGGTGTCAATCAAATGGACATAAAAGCAGCCATAGTCTAATTAACAATAACTAAACTAAAATCAATTCATTAATCCATGAGCTTATTGTATCATTTCATCCACAAATAGTGACACAAACCAACTAACTTAAAGTAAATCGACACAACTCTAATATTGCAAAACTAAAATTGGGGATCCATACTATACCAAATAATTAACTGAACAGTCAAATCCAATCGTCAATGTAAACACCTAATTTCACAATCACACACAAAAATCATCAGTAATTCATAACTAAATCTGAAATATCAAAATCCCTAAAATCAAGCTGAAATCATTACCTTTAATCGTAATTTATATTAAAACCCTAATTACCCTCATCTTGTTGCATTGTTTAATCAGAATTCGTCATCACGAAACAAAGGACGAAGACCATACATGATCGAAGCATACCTTAAGTGGATTAATTTGTTGAAATTGAATTGGGTTGTTTTAATAAATGAGGAGATTTGATATTTGGAAATGCGGAGTGAAAAGGGGGTGTTTGAACAAAATGGTTGACTGGCATTGAAGTTTAGAGTTTCAGTTATGTTTAGTTGATAAGATGGAGGATGGTAAATTTGAAGAAAGAATACCACTTTGGAATAAAGGTTTATACATGTAATGCGGATTGCCTCAGTGGTTGAGGAGTTTGACTTTCAGTCTCGAAATCCAAGTTCGAACCTTGCAGTCTACCATTTTTTTTAATTGTATAACATGATATTTTGCCAAGTCACCACTATTTCCACATCTATCATAAGATGCTCCATGTCATCATTAATGTGCCTAGTAAGCATTAGTGATGTGTCATGCTTAGTCCCATATATATGTATAAATTCACGTATCTCATGCTATATGCGTGTGACCCTTAGGTCTCGCGAATAATGACCAATATAAGTTTGTATGTTCATCATGTTGGAATTATTAGTGAGTTTGGTAAGTTTTACCACTCACAAAGAGTAAGGTACAACCAGCTAATTTAGCAACTGATTATACACGGCTAAGTGGCTAACAGCATAAGGTAAAAGCCTAAGCCTATAATGCGGTAAAGTACCACTAACTTGTGTTGACTTCGTAAAAGGAAGTGAGGGTTGATTTAGTGGAAACTTCCATCCACTATTTCCTCTATTTACGATGCATGAACATGACCACAACTGATCAATGTGATCATGATCAACCTTGCCAAGTAGTGTATATAAGACCAGACCATCATCGGATCTTGAAATATACACATGAGAAACACAAATATACATCTCGATAAAAATGCTGCCCGGCCTCAAAACTTGTTTTCCACATACCGTCATCTTGCGTTACAAACTCGAGTTGTTGCTATTCGACGTTTGCGTGTTTGAAATCTATCAATCCTCGAGTGCCTTGGCTCGTAGACTCCAGCAACTTTACAGGGTGCCGAACGTACTTAAAAAGGACAGGGAATTGGCTTCCTGTAGGTTCGGGTTTCACTTTCTCTTGTCGTTCGGATCTTTGTTGCTGCGTTCTGGTTCTTTGCTGATGTGTTCACATCGCTTTCTTGCTGTACAAATGACTCTTGAACGGTTGAACCTTTATCATGTTGTGGGTTCTGTCTTATAAGTATTCATAAGGTACATCAAATTATTTGTTATGATTTCGTTATATTTAGCTTGCACTAGATGGTGCAACAAAATGTTCTAGCTTCATTTATTCAACACATCATGCACACATAATACCAACATTGCTTATATAGTGCATCATATCTTTGAGGTGCGATGTGCAAAATAAAGGCTGCCACATTTTAAATACATCGCTGATCTTTGTGATTTTCTATAAAAGAGATGATAAGGACCCAAATTTGCTTGATGTGCTTAACGGATGAGGTGGAGACCCATAAAGATAGCAACTTCGTGCCTTCGAAAATAAAGATAAAAATTCAACCGACTCTTTTTAGAAACACTGGTTATTAACTATTTTAGAGCTACAACTAACTCAACAAAAACCTTTTTTGAGCCTAAATCCAATAACATGGAATTAATCTAAAGAAAAACCCAGTATAGTGAATTGTGAACCTTCAACTAAACACAGAGATAGGACTATTGAAATGATTGATAACATCATTTAAACACTTACGATTTTCCTCTTTTTTTACTTGCTTACACATGAATGGCATATCAACCAAGCCATTTGACATGCATAAGTTGTTAGCTTGTTTCATTAGTCGCGTCATGTTTCATCTAGTAAAGATAGAGGTGTAGTAAGGATGTGTCATAGCATAACAGCAATTGGATACTTCTACTTTCAGCAGGCTACTAAGTCGAAACTTGCTATCTGCATATTCTCCTTTTGACGGAGTGTGTGAACAGTCAGCATTACGATTATCAACTCTTTGCATCAATAAACAAGTCATTTTGCTAATAGAAAGTAAATAAATAAAGCCAATTGGCCCAAAGCCGGATTAGATGCCCAACCCAAATACTCATATCACTGGCCCAATTTGGTGTATTATTATAAATACACAATTTACGTATTTTTATAAACCCTAAAAAAATCTGCCACAAACATCATATCACAATGTCAGATCACATACCATTCGATTTACAAGTGGAAATCATCAAAAGGCTTCCAACTAAATCATTACTTAAGTTTAGAGCTGTTTCAAAAGCATGGAAGTCTTTGATCCATAGCGCGAAGTTTATAGCAGATTATAACCCTCAGTCACAGAATTTGCTTATATGTTCTGTATTCTACCGAAGAGAAGCGTGTAAATATGAGTACAAATATGGTAAGATTGTAGACGATGATACTTTTCCCCACCATAAATTTTCTCTCACAGTACCGTCGTCGTGTTTTAGATATATATTCAGAGATTTAACTCGTTACTCTCACGGATTGTTTTGCTTGTTTGGGCACGGCTACTCTTATGACGTTGACATGGCTGTTATATGGATTCCGTCTATCAGAAAATCAGTAGATATTGTTTTGCCTAATTTGTTAAATACTAGTAGATCTTTTCTTGGTTTTGGGGTTTCGTGACACTAATGACCCCAAGATTGTTAAGATTAACAAGACTGGCATTGATTTATGCTCATACGAAGTTGAGGTTTTTACATTAAGCTCGGGTTTGTGGAGAAGACCACTTAGTAAATTGCCAGATAAATGGTTTCATCTCAAATGGGGTAATTATCCGGTAGTTATAGACGGGTTTATTTATTGGTTTGCTTCGTATGATGGATTTTATATAATTGTAGCATTTGATTTGACTAGCGAAGAATTTGAACATGTGTACCTCCCAGATGAGTTAGCATTTGACGATGGCAGATGCTTACATTATACTAGTCCCATATGTAAACTTAGGGAGTCTCTTGTTGTGGTTAAATACGAATTAATGGCTACTAAACAAGTTTATAAAGTATGGAGGATGGACAATGGTGTTTCTAAATTATTTACGAAGATATTTACTATTAACTTACCATATGTGTCACAAAGGAAAATACTCGGATTTAGAAATAATGGAGAACTTATAATGCAAATGAGAGATGATGATGATGCTGATTCAGTCATGCTTGTAGTTTGTGAACCTGGATCAGAACACATGAATAGACTTGGGATTTCTGCAGATTTTTCATTGTTTGTGAGCTCCTACAAGGAATCACTACTACTGCTTGATCAGCCAAATATGTACATTAAATGATTTATATTAGCAATCCAAGGTTTAGTTCTGTTATTCTGTTTAGTTACTTATGTTGGATGCTTTTTTATTTCAAAACAAGAAATCTGATATTTAATGGCAAATCAGTTGTTTGAATAACAGGTTAACCTAGTCATATTATTCTTTGAATCATATTAGCTTGTAGATGCATCAATGTTAGATTTTTCATAACATTACATGCCACATAATTATTAATTTATGCTTTGAAGAAATTTTAGAGGCGGAACGTCAATATTTTTCTATTCTTTATTCTTGCATTTAGAGGATGAAAGCCAATATTCCCTGGGCATCATAGCTTTTATTTTTCAAGTTCTAAGAGAAATATTTGATATGTTATATTGCAATTTGCAATCTCTTTGTTTACGCGAGCACCTAATTTAATTCATTACATTATCTCATTCTTGGTTGATCATATATTTAATCTATCTGTATGAATGATCTTCTACAAAGTCGGCCATTGACTTTGTAATAAACTAGCACATATGAGCAATGGGTTTGAATCTTTCTAAACAGTAACCATTACTCCTTGACTTCCACAGTTCAACTGTTGCATAATAGCAGATACAAATGACTTTTACTTATATGTTTTTTTTGTTATTTCTCTGGATACTCATCGTCTCTTTATTACAACACGAGGCTGCAACATACAATGCTATCTGTGATGTTAAGACTAGCTTGACTGTCTGAAAAAGTCTATTGAATTGTCTGATTGAATTGAAATATAAATACTAGTAATGAGCTGCCATTCCATAATTTCCATGTATCTTTGCTTGTCCTTTTCGTATGCTGCATCTGCCTTGTTTCTAGCATAATCAGAGCCAAAACATGGTGCACTGATAGGGAGCTAAGAAAGATGGTCAAATAAATGAGCACAATGTCATGTCTCTTTTCGTCTAAATTGAATAATGTCCATATTTTCATCAATACATAGGTATCGCTTATACAGTGCATCATATCTCATTGTAGTTTATCAATGGATGGCCGGCTGTATGCCTTCACTCTGTTGTAATTTCAAAGGATTTTCTTGATCTAAATCAACGCAATATATTTTTACCAAAAATGATTTTCAATGTGTTCATGTGTAGATTATGTTGTTGCTAGCAACTAGTTATAATACCCGTGCACGCGGGTTTTTTTCTAAAAAATATAAATCTTTTGTTAAATATAAAATTAATGCTTCCCTTATTTACTACTCCTTAATTGTCTGATTGTGGTAAAATGTCCCTCTAAACTATTCATATTGGCAGCCAATAAAGCATCTGCAATTCCCAAAGGCTCAACACCAATTTTTAGGCTTTCTTAAGATAGAAATCTTGTTGTTTTAAGTGGAAGAAGGTCATGTGGACATCATATGTGTCCATTAACCAATATACAAACCATGTAGGATGTCTTGGCCACCTGTATCACAAAAAAGGGATTCTGTTAAAATGTATATGCTTACGACGTACAAACTAAAGATATTAGTAATATGAAAACACGATAGTAATTAAAAATAATAATTTAAAGATGAATCAAACAAAGATGTGCTAACATTTGTTTTAGTAGTTTGATCATATGAATTGCATACAAAAGTAAGCTATCTATTTGTAATATATGAACAAAAAAGGTGGATGAGAATAGAGAGATCATGGTTAATTACCTTCTTCAAAGTTTCAGCTTTCATATGCAACAGATTAAGCTATTTTTTTAAGATAAAAATCCTAAAGTAAAATACCTTAACCTCCATTATATGTTTTTATCGGAAGTTGCACCCATTAGCAGGAATTTGAACGTTGTTGGTAGAGGGGCCAACTTGAAAATATTTATTTTAGGAGGGCCGATATACACTATCCTGAAATCTTTGAATTAAAAATTACTAAAATCTATATCTATATATATATATATATATGAGACTAAGCATGCCACATCACTAATGCTTACATGGCACAATAATGTTGACATGGCGCATCATTTGATGAGGTGGAAATGATGACTAGGCACTATTTCCAGTAAATAATGTAAAAAATTTGTAACTTGCAAGATTCGAACACTGTTCTTGACATCCACAAATGACCGACTCAACCAGTGGATCAATCAACACAGTGTGATACAAAATTGCATTCTCTCTCTAATCAATATACAACCATTATTCTCTTTGCATTCAAAGTTTGAAATGCATCAATCAACCAATTTTAAATGGATTAAAAAGGTCAAACACATAACTCCTCTTTAATATTATCTCCAAAAGATCCGCATGTCATATTTACTTTCAAAGAAAAACGTTTCATCTAATGTTCAATTTCAAAACCAAAATTAGGGTTCTAGCAACAAGATCAGTTCGGCTATTCACCACGCATATTTAAACGCGGACACCAAAACTATGTTCAGTTTTGCCGCCTCCTACAAACACGGATCCATTGGTATAATTTTTTTACTACTAATTCACTTTAACCGTATGTTCTAATGTATACTAGGATAGTAATATAGGTTTTGGTTTTGTTTTAAGTGAATTATTGTGTTTAATAAAGTTTCAGTATTGGTTTTTTTGTTGTTGTGAATTTGTTATGTTGAAGTGATGAGTTCATGAAACACCTTAAAATAATAGAATACTAACAACAAAATAGCATGAGTTAACATTATTTGACGTACTAAAACTGTTTGAAAAAAGTCTTCAAACATTTATATGTAACCAATTATGAAACTAATGTGAAACTTATGATAAGAGTAAAAATGATAAGCTATGCAGGAATTAGATACACAACATTTAGCACAAGCTTCACATGAATCTCAACGTGACCAACATAATAACACAACAAAGGCTCCTGTTCGTGACTATGGGTCAGTTTCCATTTCGAGCAATGACAACAGAAAGTTTTCCGCACGGATATTGAACTTGTATGGAAAATTCAAGTGCTTTTGTTCATATTGTTATTTTTCATAAAATTTTAAGCTTTGTTGATGTTGATATTATTTTTGAATTTTGTAGCCCCAAAACTAAATAGAACAATGTTTGCAGCTGTATATGAATAGAGATGAGATGGTCAAAACTTTACTAAATCGTGCAAGAATATATCTTGGTTTTACCACTTTAGGTAAATAAAAATAGACATTTTTAAGTTTTTGTAGTTTCGTTATTCTTTAAGTTTGACTATTATGTCACATTCACGCCTTAGATATAGATAACATATATGCTTTAATAGAATATTTTTTTTTTATATTGATAGTTCAGAATTTAAAAGATGTTTTGATAGTTTTATCTATTTCGAGTACCATGTTATGTTATCAAGTAATGTTGTTCTGTTATATATAATCTTACATTATTTAATAGGCATTGTTGAAAGCAATTGAGCACGAGCTTGAGGTTACGGCGTGCGTGCATGAAGTACGTTGTGAATATGAGCGTCAAAATAAAGAGTAAGTTTACAAAACTCTATTGAAGTTCTAAATTGTTGTTTGTTGATCTTGCAGTGTTATTTTTATCGAATATTTAATGTATCTGAAACATGCTTTGTCACAACTCACAAGCTATGTGTTCAATTTTTGGATATTTCAAACTAAATCATTTATTTTATCAGGCTACCGATTCAAAGCATTTTGGTAGCCCAATGATGCAGGTAGAGAGTGTGTTAGGGAAGGATTATAAAGCACTTGGTTTATATCTATAACTGGCTGAAACAGTACCCAATATATCTGGCTAGCTATAAATGTAAACACAATAGCCGGTGCACATGCAAATCTCGTGAACTCAAACATAAAGCCAATCCAAATACTGAAGCATCAATTACAAGTGCAGTGAAGAAAGCCATGTTTAATAATCAAATGGTTCCTGCTGGAGTATATAAGTTTGCTAATTAATTTCAAACTTTGTGGGGCTGTGGTGGTTCGGCTGTGTCAAGAGTCTAGAGCAAGAAAGGATTGAAGGTTTTCTGTCGCGACAAAGATGACAACTACTCAAACTCAACAACAAACGCCGTTTATAAAGAAGTTTTGTTGCGTACTTGAATAGGCAACATACTTTTTTATTATGATGTACTACTTCATTATCTTTTTGTATTCAAACAACATTATTGCTTTTATATAGATTTTGTTACATGATATATATACCGGCAATATTGCTCCATTTTTTAAGCTTTTCAATGTTAATTCACGATTGCTTTACATACATTTTGAATTCAATATGTATTATTATGAAGCTAGCCCGCCCATCCGGGCGGGCTATGAAGCTAGTCATATATAAAATATATAAAATTTGCATAAGGTCAAAAAACTTGGGGGGCCGCAGCCCCCCTCGGTCCTTCTAAGTCCGTCCATGCCCATTAGTAGCTTCATATCCTTCCACATTATAATTGTGATACGCTTAAGAACCCAACATGATATAAGGTAGCCATCGATGAGCTTAGAAGATCAAATTGATCAAATATTTGTATGTTAAATTACCCACAAGTTATTGACAAATAGATCTAAGAAAGAAAAAGGGTTAGTAAATAAGTGCAATCAGAAGGAATAAAAAGGGTGGGTGACAAAAGCAAAATCCAATTAGGAAAACCTAAAACCTCAGTACCAAAAAAGAGGAAAATACATCAGATGACTTCACTTTCTTAATGTGGTAATAACAACTCCTTTGTTAAGGTGATGGATAGAGGGTCTTTGTCCAATTTCATATAATGATTGATTACCTTATTGCAATTGCGTTTATTCATCTTTTTAGTCAAACATGTGTACAATTTATCATATCATGACACATGTATAAAGCCTTACATCTCAGATTATTTTGCATTCTCTAGGGAAAAAGCCCTTACATCTCACATTATTTTGCATTCTCTAGGGAAAAAGCCTTAACATAGAAAATTGGAAACCAACTTCATTGTCCATTTTAAACTTAATGTCTTCCTAATTCTAGAACTTATCTTGATATGTAATATGAAAAATTTAGCATTTAATAACAGTAAATATTATAGCTCAACAACAACTAAGTCAATGGTGCATAGTAGTTCATAGGCTTAGAAGTTTTAATCTAAAGGAGCATCTAAACGCTGATAAAGGAACATCTTATAAACCTTTGAATATAATGTAAGCTTTAAAGTTGTAACATGTCGAACAAATAAATAAAATTATTTTGTAGGAAACGGGTCGAAATTAATTTGAATGAAGTTTTTAGTAATATTGGATACGATAGCTACTTACAAAGGGTTTAGACAAAATTGCCCCATGTCACCTTGAAATCGATGATTGCAATTTGAAGAATCTGATAACTCATTGCATAAAGCAAGGTAATTTTACATTTATACCATTAATCAACTTTGAATTTTACCACTAATCCTTCAGTTTCACCACCGACCAATGTAACCCTTGAGATAAAGTACCTATCGAAGCCTATATCACAGAATCCAAGTGTTTGATAATAAACTTTATATCACCTTGCCACTTCAGCACGTCATTTGGCTTGTTGAGTGATTTCAGATACTTCTATGTTGATGTTCTTCTCATTGAAGAGGTTTGATGTATCTGACGCTTGAAGCCAATGTAGAATTTTAAGAGCATGAGCCCATTGAGCCTTTCTCTCTCTTCTTCCTTAATCCTTCTTTATTGTGTAAGCAGTCTATAACAACACGTATAAACACTTAGGACATAACGGATGGCAAACTTAATGATATAGAGGGTGAAACAAAACACAATACTGTAAAACCAAATAACATCAGCCCATTTCCATCCAATTCCTTTGATTTTAGCAAATTCCCATTCAGCATACACTACTGAAAAGATGAGAATTACATAATTGCTCAAACTCCTAATCATTATATTCCGTATGTTAAAAAAACTAAATATGAGCTGATAAAGCACCTCACATTAATCCAAAAAGACACTTTTCCAAACAGCAGAATAAAAGAAACGGCCCTTAGTCATTGTCTTATAAAACATCACGATATCGCAGCATTCATGGTGGCTGTAATAGCGACATCAGACATACATATCTTACTATGCAAATATATCCTATCATAATAGAAACCCGCAATTCTATCACACCCTAGCATTATTTTCGGCATCACACCTTAGTACTATTTTCAGCACCTTTAGCACTAATTTTTGGCATACTCGTCATCTTGAGACAGATTCAAAGAGAAACTCTCAAGCTCTCATAAAATAAATTTATTATTTATCTTGAAGGCGAAATCTTAAAAATATTGGTATATGGATATTATGCTCTACTTTCACATTCTATATGCAAAACCAAGTAAAAAAGGAAAGAACAATACTCATTTAAAGCGGTTAAATCTATCCCAGCATACCAAATCTACTTCTAATAATAGTAGTCGTTGAGCCTTAAATCCTCATTTAGCTCAAAGCACACATATAGACAAACATCAACCCAAAATTTTGACTTAGGCAATTCCAGGGAATATAATAACAACATCTAACAGTAACGTTGCTATGAGGTTGAAAGTTGAGGAAAATCGTTTCATTCAAGTAACTGATCAAACACTTAATGTGCAGTGCAAAGCAAGATGTTATGTTGAGATATGGTCATAAAAAATCCTAATAAAAACTATCAAAGTTACCATATAGATGAAGAAGAACATGTGACTCGATGAGAGAAAACACAATCACATGAAGCCAAAGCCAAATGTTGAAGTATTTGTGCTTTTATACGAATCTAAAAGTTGTGCTTTCAATTAAATTTGTAATTTATTTGATAGATTGTTTGTAAGCTAATGCCTATCAGCCACGGATTATTAAGCTATGCTGATGCGAATGCAATTACGGGCCAACATATTAATGTATATTTCCATTTAATACCCGTTACCAAAACTGATAAATAGTGTATTAAGGTTTAGACCAAAACTAAACTCATAAACCAAAACACAAGTACAAGTTTTAGTTATAAATCAACAATTATAGGCATGAATGATTTAATAAATAATTATACCTGCAATTTTGATAACCAATTAGGAACCACCAATCCTCTTACTCTATGATCTTCTTCCTTTCCATCAAACCCTAATTTCTTTCACAATCCTTTATAATATATAACTAAAAGCCCTATAACAAGTTTAAACAACATCAAAAAAATAGATATTATAAATCATACCTTTAACCCTGGAAAGATTATTTGTTCTTCCATAGATAAAAATATGAAAACTATCTTAAGATTACTGCATTAAAAATTATACTGTTACAAATATTATCGAATTTATTTTAAAAGCGCTCAATTATCGATTTAGGTTGTAGAAAAATCGGATTGAAACTGTGTGTCAGCCAAATTATTTTGTGGTTTTATTTTTTCTTAATTTTCAGTTTTGACCGACTTGTAGATGACCCCCGCGTTTTTAAAGTTTTAATTTTTTATACTTTTGACACATGTACTTTTTAGCTCAAATTTTCTTAAAAAACGAATTTATAAATATTTTTGCTAAATAAAGAAGTATTTAAGGTTTTTTTTAACTAAACATATTTAAAATAAATAAATTATAATTAAAAATATTACTAAATAAGGTATGAATTTATTTTTTTTGAAATGCAAAATTCCACTAGAGGTTTTGTTTTATTATATAAAAGATTTGGTAGGCATGTGTTTTTTTGTGACGGTCTGGATTTTAAATAAGTTAATTTTCAAACTCCGGAGAGGTATATTTTGTGAAATAGATAATCTCCGTATTTAAATAAAAGATAAACTTTATATTTAAATATAAGATAAATACTATATTAAAATAAATAATTATCTTGTCAAGATAATTACATCCCAAAAATAGATAAAGGCCAACCAAAAAACCCTAAAGGGTGGCCGGCCATGCGTAGGCCCACAATGGGCTCACCGGCCTATTTTGTTCGGTCGAGTTCTAATGTTTATTTTTTTATAGCCTTAATTAAGCCCAATACCTAAATAAGTTCAATAAGTAAATAACCCATTTATCGTGTCCGTTAGTTAATCTTAATATATATGCATTATAGGGTTAATAACTTTTTAAAGCACTATACTTGTCAAGAATGTCAGTTCTGCGTAGCGAACTAAAAAAATAACTCTTTTAGACATTAAAGACATTTATGTCTTTCTTTAAGTATTATGACCATTTTACCTTTTCAAAATTTTTTTCGAAATACTTTTTTTTTTCCGAAATTTTTTTTCCAAAATTTTTTTTTAATTTTTTTTTTCGAAATACTTATTTTTGAAATTTCTGAATTTTTTTTTCGAATTTCTTTTTTTTTGGAAATATTTTTCGAAGGGTAAAATGGTCATAATATGGTCTTAATACTTAAAGAAAGACGGAAATGTCAACTTTAATATCTAAAAGAGTTATTTTTTTAGTTCGCAACGCAGAACTGCAGTTTTTGACAAGTATAGTGATATAAAAGGTTATTAGCTCTTATATATTATTCACGTATCTCATGCTATATGCGTGTGACCCTTAGTTCTCGCGAATAATGACCGATATAAGTTTGTATGTTCATCATGTTGGAATTGTTAGTGAGTACTAAGAGTAAGGTACAACCAGCTAATTTAGCAACCGATTATACACGGCTAAGTGGCTAACAGCATAAGGTACAAGCCTAAGCATAGAATGTGGTAAAGTACCACTAACTTGTGTTGACTTGGTAAAAGGAAGTGAGGGTTGATTTAGTGGAAACTTCCATCCACTATTTCTTCTATTTACGATGCATGAACTGATCAATGTGATCATGATCAACCTTGCCAAGTAGTGTATATAAGACAAGACCATCATCGGATCTTGAAATATACACATGAGAAACACAAATATACATCTCGATAAAAATGCTGCCCTGCCTCAAAACTTGTTTTCCACATGCCGTCATCTTGTGTTGCAAACTCGAGTTGTTGCTATTCGACGTTTGCGTGTTTGAAATGTATCAATCCTCGAGTGCCTTGGCTCGTAGACTCCAGCAACTTTACAGGGTGCCGAACGTACTTTAAAAGGACAGGGAATTGGCTTCCCGTAGGTTCGGGTTTCACTTTCTCTTGTCGTTTGGATCTCTGTTGCTGCGTTCTGGTTCTTTGCTGATGTGTTCACATCGCTTTCTTGCTGTGCAAATGACTCTTGAACGGTTGAACCTTTATCATGTTGTGGGTTCTGTCTTATAAGTATTCGTAAGGTACATCAAATTATTTGTTATGATTTCGTTATATTTAGCTTGCACTAGATGGTGCAACAAAATGTTCTAGCTTCATTTATTCAACACATCATGCACTCATAATACCAACATTGCTTATATAGTGCATCATATCTTTGAGGTGCGATGTGCAAAATAAAGGCTGCCACATTTTAAATACATCGCTGATCTTTGTGATTTTCTATAAAGAGATGATAAGGACCCAAATTTGCTTGATGTGCTTAACGGATGAGGTGGAGACCCATAAAGATAGCAACTTCGTGCCTTGAAAATAAAGATAAAATGCAATGGACTCTTTTAGAAACACTTGTTATCAAACTATAGAGCTACAACTCACTTAACAAAAACCTTATTTGAGCCTAAACCGATAACATGGAATTAATTGAAAGGAAAACCTAGTATAGTGAATTGTGAATCTTCGATTAAACACAGAGATAGGACTATTGAAATGATTGATAACATCATTTAAACACTTATGATTTTCCTCTTTTTACTTGCTTATTTATGAATGGCATATCAACCAAGCCATTTGACATGCATAAGTTGTTAGCTTGTTTCATTAGTCGCGCCATGTTTCATCTAGTAAAGATAGAGGTGTAGTAAGGATGTGTCATAGCATAACAGCAATTGGATACTTCTACTTTCAGCAGGCTACTAAGTCGAAACTTGCTATCTGCATATTCTCCTTTTGACGGAGTGTGTGAACAGTCAGCATTACGATTATCAACTCTTTGCATCAATAAACAAGTCATTTTGCTAATAGAAAGTAAATAAATAAAGCCAATTGGCCCAAAGCCGGATTAGATGCCCAACCCAAATACTCATATCACTGGCCCAATTTGCGTGTATTATTAAAAATACACAATTTACGTATTTTTATAAACCCTAAAAAAATCTGCCACAAACATCATATCACAATGTCAGATCACATACCATTCGATTTACAAGTGGAACTCATCAAAAGGCTTCCAACTAAATCATTACTTAAATTTAGAGGTGTTTCGAAAGCATGGAAGTCTTTGATCGGTAGCGCCAAGTTTATTGCTGATTATAACACTCAGTCACAGAATTTGCTTATAAGAACTAAAGGCCACCGAAAAGACGGTTTAGGATTAGAGTACAAATATTTTAAGATTATCGACGATGATACTTTTCCCCAACATAAATTTTCACTAACTGTTCCGCCGTCGTGATGCTAATATGTTCAGAGATGTAATCGGTTACTCTCACGGATTGTTTTGCTTGTTGTCTTGTTATCCTGGTACACATGAATTAGATTACGTGGCAGCTATATGGAATCCGTCTATCAGAAAATCGGTAGATATTGTTGTGCCTAATTTGTTAGAAAGATTTTTATTGGTTTTGGGGTTTGTCGTGACACTAATGAACCTAAGATTGTAAAGATTAACAGGCTGGGAGTTAATTTCTGCTCATACCAAGTTGAGGTTTTTACATTGAGGTCAAGAGTGTGGAGAGAACCACTTAGTAAGTTTCCTAATAAATGGTTTGAGTACAGATGGGGTAAGAAACCGGTAGTTATCAACGGGGTTATATATTGGTTTTCATTTGATGAACGGCCGATTGAGGCGCATGAGGGATTTAGTTATATGATTATTTCATTTGATTTGACAAGTTTAAGAATTTAATCAAGTATACCTCCCAGATAAGTTAGCATTTGACAATGGCGACAGATTCTTATATGATAGTCCCATATATAAACTAAGGGAGTCTCTTGCTGTGGTTAAATGTGATGTTAAGGTTTATAAAGAGGTTTATAAAGAAGTTTATAAAGTATGGATCATGGACAATACTCACAATAGTGTTTCTAAATCATTTACGAAGATATTTACTATTAACTTACCGTATGTGTCACTAAGTAGAATACTCGGATTTAGAAATAATGGAGAACTTATAATGGAAATGAGAGATGATGATGATCATGATTCAGTCATGCTTGTAGTTTGTGAACCGGGATCAGAACGCATCTATAGACTTGGGATTTCTCAATATCTTTTTGGTTCATTGTTAGTAAGCTCCTACAAGGAATCACTACTACTGCTTAATCAGCCAAATATACATTAAATGATTTTGTTAGCAACCTAAGTTTTAATTCTCTCTCTTTTATGCATGCTTAGTTATTTATGTTCGACGATTTTTTGTTTCAAAACAAGAAATCTGATATTTAATGGCAAACCGGCCACTTGTTTCATATAATTCTTTGAATAATTTGAGCTTGTAGATGCATCAATGTTACGTTTTTCATAACATTACATGCCACATAATTATTAATCTATGCTTTGAAGCAATTTAGAGGCGGAACGTCAATATTTTTCTAATATTGATTCTTGCATTTAGCGACTGAAAGCCAATATTCCCTGGGCATCAGAGTTTTTTTTTTTTTTTTTTTTTTTTTGGCTAACCCTGTGGTGTTATACTATATTTTCTATTACGCCAGTAGCTATGATCTAATTCTTTAAGTTATCACATTATTGGTTGATCATGGACCAACTAATTATATTCCACTCTTACAAAGAGTTGACGTTGATTTTTTTCCTGTATCTGCCATATACGTATGACTGATACTCTACAAAGTCGGCTGTTGATTTTGTTAAATAACTTAATACATATGAGATATGGGTTTGAATCTTTCTAAACAGATATCTAAACATCACTCATTGACGTGCACAGTTTTGCTGTTTCTAGAACATAGCTTATGCAGTATACTGCAATAATTCCAAATTGGTCCAACTCAATTAAAATGATTAGTATATTGTCTTTTTCTTACGGTCTGAGACACATAAAATACAACTTTTTTTATTGAAAATGATCATGGACTTGACTATGAAAAAGTCTAATACATGCATCTGAAATAATATTTAACTTTCTGATTAAAGATTTGTTTGATCAGTATAAATAGTAATGATCGATGGGCTTCTATCCATCTTTAAAGATATCAAAATCATTATCTTCCATGGCGAGAAGTAGAAGGCCATCCCATAATTTCTCCATTTGTTTTCTTGTCTTTTTCGTATGCTGGATCAGCCTTGTTTCTGTTGAAACACGGTGCATTGAGAGGGAGCGAAGAGCGCTACTTCAGTTCAAAAACGGGTTGGTGGATGACTATGGCTTTCTCTCTTCGTGGAGTAGTCATAAAAGCTCAATTGATTGCTGCTCGTGGAGAGGTGTAACTTGCAGCAATAGAACTCATCATGTCACAATGCTCGATCTTCATGGATATTGGTCAGATGATCTTGGTGAGCGAGTTGAACTTTCTGGTGACATCAACTCTTCGCTGCTTGGGTTGAAACACTTGCAACATTTGGACCTCAGTTTTAGTAGCTTCACCAGGATTCCAGAATTCATCGGCTCCCTCAGAAAACTTCGATACCTCAACCTTTCAATCACTAACTTTGAGGTATCCAAAGTCCCCTCAATTGGGGAATCTTTCATACTTACAAAATCTTGATATGTCATATTCTTCTATTACTTTGAAAACACAGAGTGGCTCTCTAAACTTTCTTCGTCAATACTTAGACCTAAGTTATATGGACCTGAGTGAGTCTAATAATCTGTTAGAAAATGTGATCACACGGCTTCCTTCACTTTTCGAACTAAGGATAGATAGCTGTCTTCTTCCAGAAATTCCTGCAAATAAATTATATCCAGTCACCAATTTCTCAAGGTCTCTATCTATTCTAGATCTCTCCTCTAACTATCTTCCTCCTATTCGATATATCCTTGGCTATTCAACTTCAGTGGAAGCCTTACAGATATCAACCTATCCGTTAACGAGTTGTTTGGTACCATTCCTGAAGCATTTATGCATTTAAGTTCCTACAGAACTTAGTTTTGCCAACGAATGGCCTTAAAGGCGCTATTCCAAAATCATTTGGGAACTTAAGCAACTTAGTTTCGCTGAATTTAGCGGGAACAATCTCAAAGATGACCTTCCGAGTTTCTTCCACATCTTGAAGACAGCAGAGACGCCGGTCCAAGTTTTGATTTGAGTGAGAACAAGATGAGCGGTTCCTTGTCCCGATTTTACAACATTCACCGCTTTGAAAGAATTACATCTTAATCGTAATAAGGTAGGACCTTTCCTCAAAAATTTGAGCAAATCTCAAATCTCTTCATCCTTGATTTGGCGGATAACCAGATTAGTGGATTTCTCCCAAATCTATCGGCTCTTTCTTCGTTGAGGAGTTATATTTTGAGAGAAATCGCTTGCAAGGGACTTTAGGAGAAAGATTATGTCACTTTCGCAGCTACAATTTTAGGGCCTCTTCAAATCACTTGCATGGTACAATCTCCGAAACTCACCTAAAGAATCTTTCTCATCTAGTTTATCTTGATCTGTCATTTAACTCCCTTGTTCTCGAAATTGATTCTGATTGGTCTCCAAAGTTTTCGCTCGATGTTATTTCATTGTCATATTGCAAGTTGGGTCCTGCTTTCCCAACTTGGTTGCAAACTCAGAAGAATTTCTCCATAATTGACATCTCTAATGCTCAAATCGACGATTCTGTCCCTGATTGGTTCTGGAAGCAATTAACACCAACCCTTCGTTACCTAAATGTATGGGGATGAACCTTACATCGATTTAAGCTCCAATAACTTCTTGGGCCCTGTGCCATGGTTTCCTTGGAACACCCAAACATTAGTTTTGGCAGACAATATGTTTTCGGGATCTATTTCATTCGTGTGTAATTTCACAACCATAATGCGACTTGATCTTTCGAATAACCAACTTTCAGGAGAGATTCTGGATTGCTGGATGACCTATTTTTACCTCCTTTTTCTCAATCTTGAAAATAATAAGTTCTATGGTAGAATACCCACATCACTCGGAGCCCTACCAAACATTCTTGTGTTGAGTATGCGTAGCAATAGACTGAGTGGAGAACTACCTTCCTTAAAAAATTGCACACTTCTGCAAATTCTTGATGTCGGAGAAAATAATCTCACTGGTCATATACCTGCTTGGATAGGGGAAAGTCTATCACGGTTAAATGTTTTAAGCTTACCATCCAATGGGTTCCATGGTACCGTCCCTCAAAGCTTTTGCAGGCTTTCCAAGATGCAGATCTTGGACATCTCTGTCAACAATATATCTGGAACCATACCAAGGTGCCTTAGCAACTTAAGTGGCATGACCAAGAGAAAAACCGAAGTCCCATTCATTGGCTTCAACAGCGTCCAGCTGGAACGTACTAGGCTCTACATTAACCGATTTACGTATATGTATCAAGCATTGTTGCTATGGAAAGGAAGGAAATATGAATACAGAAATACATTGGGTCTGGTAACTAGCCTTGATCTTTCTAGCAATATGTTGAGCGGAGAAATACCAAGTGAGATCACCCGTCTTAAAGGACTTGTTGCTTTAAACCTTTCAAGGAACAACTTAACCGGGCATATACCACAAGATATTGGAAAATTAAGATGGTTGGATTTCCTTGATGTGTCGAGAAACCATCTAGGTGGAGTAATTCCGACAAGCTTTTCACAGTTGGCCAATCTCGGCGTGCTCGACCTTTCTAACAACAACTTGTCAGGTAGGATACCAACTAGTACTCAGTTACAAAGCTTTGGTGCTTCATCATACAATGGGAATCCTGCACTTTGTGGGCTTCCACTTCCTAATGTATGTCCACAAGATATCGTCCCTCAGATCCCACAAACTACACTAGGAACCAATGTCTCTGGAGACCAAGATAGGCTCATAACTCGAGGGTTTTTCATTAGTCTTTTCATCGGATCAGCCTTTGGATTTTGGGGGGTTTGTGGTGCTTTGGTTGTCAATGATGCATGGAGATATGCATACTACGAGTTCATGAACCATGTCAAAGATTGGATCTATGTAGTGATAGTCGTGAACTACAACAGGTTGAAGACGCGGTCCTGGCCAAAACGCTAATACTACATGCTGTTTTCACCTCTATCAAAGAAGCATGCGCGTTAAGTCCGCTCCTTGTCTCAACGCAACCATGACTACCTTTTGATTACATTATTCCATTCTTGGATGTTATTCATTAGCCTTAACATAATTGTTTAAGAATTTCGTTGTTAAATTGTCTTACATGTTTTTTCCTTGAAAGCTAAATAAGTTGCCAAGGCCATTAATACAATGCATTACTAGGGGTATGTTTGGTGGCGAGAATTTAAGAGCGTTTTGAAGCAACTAATTTAACGTTTAGCATTTTGTACACATATGCTTGTTTGGCAACATTCCAAATCAAAAGACTACTTTTAGTAGCATTCGCTAGCAACTAGCGTTTTTACTTAGTAATTATAGCCATACAACTGTGTTAAACGCTTTATTTAAACGAACAGCTACTCCATGGCTACTGATTGTCGCTTCTACTTACTGCATTTGGCCAAACATTTCAAAATCTAGGTAAGAACAAATATTATAATAGACATTGAGCAAGCAAACAATTATTTACTTTAACCATGAACATCAAATGATCATAATGGTATAAATGCCAAGTTATTATTTCCAGTTAGGGGTGTTCATGGGTTGGGTAATATCCGAATAAACCGAAACCGAAATCGAACCGAACCGAAAATAACCGAACCAAACTCAGAATCGAACCGAAATTGCAAACCGAACCGAACCAAATAAAAGTTCGGTTTACGGTTCATTATGGTTTTAGCCATCCCAACCGAAAACCGAACCGAAAACCGAAATTAAATAAATATATATATATATTTTATATATTCATATTAAAAATATATTAAAACTCTTTATAATATATATATAATATTTTAAGTTTGAAAATTATTTTTTTCAAAAATACATATAAATAAATGAAAAATTATTAAAAAAAAAAAATAATAATAAAAAAAAAAAAAAACCGGTTATTCGGTTCGGTTTTCGGTTATTACATATGCAAGAGCCTAATAACTATTAAAAAGGGCTAATATAGCCCGGTTAAATGGATTGTTTTAGAACCACAAGTACTATTATATTTGGGCCGACTAACTTAGTGGGCTATGTAGTTCACTAGTTCTGTATGATGAGGTAACCAATTTCAAAATTTTGTAAAATGACAAATACCATTTTACCAAAACATTTTTCAAAAATACCAAAAGTAATGTGATGTTGCGATTTTTTTTAATTTTTTTTTACTCTTGCAAGCATGAAGAGAAATCTCGCAGGTATGAAGAAAATTTAAAAAAAAAAAAAAGAAAAAAAAAAAAACCCTTGCAAAGTATGAAAAATGTCACTAAATTTGTCGTTGAAATGTCACTAACTATCGTTAAAGTTTCGCTAAATGCCGCCAAAATTGAAGCCGGAGATGTTGCAAGTTAAAAAGAAAAAAAAAATCACGCTTACTTATAAAAAAAATGGATATTTTTGTGAGTTTAAAACTTTTAAGTATCTTATAAAAAACATTTTTATGCATACATCATTTTGTATAATTAATGTATACAACATGAATTGCACAAATTATGATGTATATATAAAAAAAAATTATGTAGATATCACCTCCCTTATGTAAACCTTGTCAAATTCAAATCAAATATTTCTATGATAGATTCAGATTTTTTTTCAAAGTTTGACAATTTGGGTTTACTCCTGTTGCAATTAAAGTCAATTTACCAAACTTTAGGGTCATGAAAATTGTGTTCTCACTTACTTAATCTGTATTTAATTTGAACTTCCAACTTTTCTTCATTCCAAAGGCACAGATTTGTCCATTTATTTCTCTTTAAAGCCTTTAAACTAGCTAGATCTTAGGCAAGTATTACAATAAATGATGTATTCCATAATAATAAAAGTTTTATCAAATATATTTCTTTTGCCTTTTTTGCACAAAAGATTATTAAAAATTTACATTTACTTTTCAAAGAAATAAGCTACTTAACATATAAGTATGTTTTATTAAGCCGACAATAGTTAACCAAAGCGGTAAGAGTTTTTAAAAGAATAATCTTTATTGTAGTACCGGTGCACATATTGAAATTTTATAGCAAAGATAAGTTTTCACCGTATACATTAAATGATTGAATACTTTTCAAAATTATAATAATTGAATAGTTTTCGTTGAAGCATAATCACATGGCAGGCGATTCAACGACTCTCCTGGCCGTTAGTCGCCTTCTCAAGCCCTAGTAGACTGTCAACAAAGAGAACCCGTTAGAAGTGGACCCGAGCCGTAGCCCCGGGTCCACCTCCGACGGTCAAGTTAGTATGCGCCGTGGCATAGCAAAAGTGTTATATGATGAGTTAGAGATAACCCGCATCCGTGTATATATAAGCATGGATTAGGTTTTAGGCGTAGAGGGGGCGATGATGGGGCCCTGACCCATTCTCGCCCAGTCCGGACCATACGTCCAACAAGCCCCCAAGTCTAGTATGAGATAGCGCATGACTATGTTATGCTAGACTTAAGTTCGATGGCAGCGTGGGTGAAAGTGGAACCCGCATGCCGCATCCCGGTAAGGACGTACCTTTTGTACCGATGGCGACGTAGCATGGTGCGACGTAAGACGGCTTCGTAAGTGTGTTGTCGCGCGACAAAGAGGTGCGACAGAAGACGTGCTTCGCGCATAGGTGCGCGCTAAAGATGTGCGACGTAAACGTGCTTCGCGCGTGCGCTCTTCACAACCGACGGAGGACGTCTCCCCATGGCAAGTTGGTGCGAATATTTAAATTGTCTTCGATCCGCTTCCAAATATACCGTCACGGAAACAATGGTAGGATGTACCCTAGTAGCCCCAAGTTTGATGGTGCTACTCGTGTAGAGCATTAAACTTATATATTCTCACAGAAACACTTAATGCAAACATTAAAGTATATGCCGCGAATCGCAGATATAAAACCTAATGAAATTAAACAATAGACAGACATAGCATGAATAATATATCGCGATAGCATAAAAATATAAAACCTATCGTGAGGGTGGCGTGCGCACCCGTCGTGGGATGCGCATCAACTAAATAATTAATTGTATGTTTTTGTAATGTATAAAATAAAAACTCGGATAGATGTACCGTGACCGCGACTAATAGAAGCAGATAGATTTATCTTAACCGCATAGACTCGAACGTTTCTGGATGATCGCAGATGTTTATACCACGGGCTTTTGGTCCAGTGCGCTCATGGCGATTGACTAGCAACGTGGTGTTCGCGTGTACGCGTTCTCTGCGAAAATGTCCGAACGCACGGTCTTACGCAGTAGATTTATCGCGATCGCGCTATTCGAGCGCAGACAGCGCATCAACCGTAAAATAAGCGATTCGCGCCGAATTTATCGCGCTAAAAGATAGAATAGCTCCGATCGTGCGGATATTTTCTTAGGTCCGATCGTGCGGATTAAAAGATAAAATAGATCCGATCGTGCGGATGTTTTAAAATAGGTCCGATCATGCGGACGATTTATCATGTTTTAGCATTTAGCCAAATCAAAAATATATTAAATCTCAATACTCAATTAAAGAATAATATTTAAAGTAAAGATACGTTGTAACAAATTATATTGTAAATTGCAGCACTTATCATGTTACCACTTATCGTGAGATACTTTAACGTGAAGTAATATTATGAAGGAATATTATCTATAAATATATTCACATGAAGTAAACAACTAATTGTGATAATTAATATTATAAAAATAATGACTGCAAGATAATGTATAAACTGTGCGCATCGGTTTACGACATCATGATACATGTTATATTAGCAGTATACCATAAAGGTAGGAGCAGATATCATTATTTATTACGTAATAATGAGAAATCAAAGTTCGTACCATAGTTTATTTGTTATCTCATGTTTACGTACCATAATTCCGAGATAGAATCTTCGGTTTTAAAGTTACCGAATTGATTTCTGCTTTCGGTGATATGAGAACACGAAACTTGTTGATTCGTGGTCCCACGGATGGCGCCAACTTGTTGAAGCATAATCTGGCGCGGGCAGGATTCAACGACTCTCCTTGGCCGTTAGTCGTCTTCTCAAGCCCTAGTAGACCTGTCAACAAAGAGAACCCGTTAGAGTGGACCCGAGCCGTAGCCCCGGGTCCACCTCCGACGGTCAAGTTAGTATGCTTGTGGCATAGCAAAAAGTGTTATATGATGAGTTAGAGATAACCCGCATCCGTGTATATATAAGCATGGATTAGGTTTTAGGCGTAGAGTGGTCACGATGCCGGCCTCGACCCATTCCTCGCCCATCGACCATCGTCAACATTTTCACTAATAGGTACATAACTAAGTTTCGAGCCGTGTATTAGTTTATTTCTTTAAATAAGTTAAGTTTTTACTTTTCACTTTCTAAGAATAGTTGGTTTTTTCATTATAAATTGTATATAAAACATTTGGTTTTCACACTCGTTCATTTATATTTGCAACTTCATTTCTAGTTTCAACATTAACTACGAATGGATGTTTTAAAGTCTCAAAATAAACATCAATTATAAGACCATCCGTAATGGATGGTCATCTAACCGGTCATGAACTCAGTCACCCACCAACAGGCGCGTTCTCCCCTACTACAGCCCCTCAAATGGACGTGTCTCCTAAGCCAAATAAGGAGGACTTGGTCGATTGAACGACCAAGTCGTGTGAGTTTGTTGTGACTTGTGTGTGTGAGTGTTTTTATTAAATGGTTTTTTGTGGGGTATATTTTGGTTTAAGTGGTGTATGTTTTAGTGATGACCGTTGTCATGAAAAAAAGTTATAAAGATAAAAAATTGAGTTAACGCTGATATGACAGTAATAACCACGATAATGTGTGTTTACCATTACATTTAGTTTAAGAATCTAAGTTATAGATTCTCACAAGTCATATCCACATAGTAACATTTGAATATTTGTTCAAAGAGCATATATAGACATTAACAATAGCCGCCTCAAAAGATCATCATAAATCAATCGACATTACTCCCCATATTTATTCCATCTAACAAATAAAAGTGTCATAACGAGCATGTTTGGCGAATTGAATGATTAGTTAGGTTTAAATCAAAACAAAGTACATTATATTAAAACACTAGTTAAGACAAAGTAATCGAGTTTAGCTAGCAATTCGTATATAGATAAATTAACTTATATCATAAGTGGATTTTGCTAATTTCCACTCTCAAAACTTTCTTTTAAATTAAAATAAAAGTTAAACAAATAATAATTAATTAAAATAAGCACTACTACACAAACTGGTTTTACCCACGAAATTTTACACACGGAAACTAATCTGTGGGAAATTTCTCACGGAATACCTACAAATTACACACCAAATTGTTGACTAAATTTCCGTGGGAAATATGTAGTAATTTTTCCACGGATTTCCCACTATTTAGACACTAAATTGTTGACCAAGTTTTTGTGGGAAATCCGTCACAAGTTTCTCACAGATTTGCGACAAAATTCACACTATTTGTGTTGATTAAAATTAAGTGGGAAACTTGTCGCAAATATCACACATAATAGCCACAGCCAAAGTCTGTGGCAAATTTTAGCTACATTACTCACGGATTTCACACGGTCTTATCTGATAAAATAACTATGTAATTGGCCTGTGGGAAATTCATGGGAAACTAGCCACGTATTTGCCACAAAATGTTATTTTTTTTTGTCATGAATATCTATACGTATATGTTCTGTATGTCCTTTTATGACTTTTATTGTATCTTTAGATGTTTTTATGTAGGATACGGACGTGTATATGTGTGAACGTGTAACTATATCAAAAATTTTAAAGAAAACGATTATGTCTGTAGAAAAGTCGTCAGTAATTTCCCACAGATTATCCACCAATGTGATAAATCTGTGGGAAATATGTGTGTAAATACCAATGGATTTCTCATAAAAATATCGTTTTTATGTTTTGTGTATGTTTAAACATTCTCACAACACTTAGTATGTCTTCATATGTGTTTTTAGTTTCATATTATACGTGTTTTTCATTAATGTAACTATTTATGTGAGTATCACACGTTTATATATAGGTTAAGGTATAACCTTTTTGTATAACAGATCCTTGTATATTTGTGGATACCTACACGTATATGTTCCGTATGTCTGTTTATGACCTTCATTGTGTATATATATGTTTTGTATGTAGGAATATGGACGTTTATGTGCGTGAACGTGTAACTAAAGTAAAAAGGTAAAAGAAAACGATCATGTTTGTGGGAAAGTCGTCGGTAATTTCCCACAGATTACCCACCGATTTCATTAATCTGTGGGAAATTTGTGTGTAAATACCCACAGACTTCCCACAAAAATTATCGTCTTTATGTTTATGTATACTTACACATTACCACATTACTTAGTATGTCTTTATATGTGTTTTTATTTTCATATTATGTGTGTGTTTATTAGCGCAACTATTTATGTAAGTATCACAAGTATATGTGTAGGTTTAGGTATAACCTTTTTATGTAACAAGCCGTTGTATATGTGTGGATATCTACACGTATATGTTCAATATATTCTTTTATTACCTTCATTCTATTTCTATATGTTGTGTTTGTAGGTATGACGCGTGTATACACGTGAACATGTAATTATGTAAAAACTAAAAGAAAACGATCATGTTTGTGGGAAAGTTGTAGGTAATTTCCTCATGATTACCTACCAATTTGATAAATCCGTGGAAATATGTGTGAAAATACCCACAAAATACCGCTTTTATAGTATACGAGATTGACTTTTATTTAACGGAAAAGATAATTGTTTTCAATCTTAACTTATTTTACTATAATGATAAAGAAACAACCGATGCTTTGAAACCCGGTTCGACCGGCCAGGTTAAACAGTTGAACCGTTCCAATAAAAAGGGTCATATTAAACCGGACTATTAATTCTTGAAACCCAATTAGACCCGTCGGTTTTAAGTGACTCGGTCAACCCGATTCTTGAAACCCGGTCGTTTTGTTTTTCATGTTTTTTATAAATAAAATAAGTTAATTATATATATTTGTGACGTAATTTTATTTTTAGTCGTTATCTTTGTTGTTAAATGTTTTCTAGGCCCAATATATATATATATAGGAAGGGTTCTTTCGTAACAAGAAAAGGTCGAGAACTGAGAACCAAAGATCAACCAATCGATTTTTTTGAATATTTATTTTTATTATTTCATTGAAAAGGGTATAATAGTAAAATTTCATTTTTTATTTTTCTCATAAACTATTTTTTAATAAAAAACGTAATTTAGGTTTCTAAATTTTAGGATTTTTTTTTTTTTTTTTTTTTTTTTTTTTTAATTTCGATTCCGTGATGCATAATTTCGAAAGTTAAGGTGCACATGTATTTTTTTTATATAATGTAAATTTACATATACTTTTAGTGTTCAATTGCTTAAACCTCTAATGTGTTTTGGTCACAAATATTTAAAGTGCATGGAATGGCCAAAAAAAATATTTTACATCTACAGTATACATTTCAAAACAAAATTATTATACACAAAATCTAAAATCATGTGATATACAATTGAAATACAAAATTCTAAAAGTAAAGAATAAATGAAAGTTTCGTTGATGTATAGCCATGTCTACTAATCTTTAATAGAACCAGATTTCGTTTTGCCGTATATGTACATGTCTTTTCTCTAATTAGAGATTCTCGATTTCTTTGTATGTACATGTGCATTTGAGTTCATGCATATGTCCTCATATATACGTACTCAAGTTAGTTTATATGCATTTGTATCTACTGCATTCACTTGTGTCTTTAGTCTTTACTTCTTTTTCATAACTATCTTCTCGCCACATAATATGTACAAAACACATGTGCAATCTTTACATCGGTCATCATACTCGTACCTGTAACTACAAACAATTAATAAACGGATTAGTTAATCATAACAACTAACAAAACGCATATGCGCAATGTATTTCTGACTTTTGCACACGAGACCACATTATTAACGTCTTTGAGAAATTAGTACAACTTTAAAACAAAACACAAGCGCATCCTTAAATAGCAATTAAACAAAAAACATCCTTATATCTGAACTAAAAGCATATATGCACTTTCAACATATTTAAATTCCGAAACTATAAAAACACATATGTACAGAAGACATCAAATTCACCAGAAACTGTAAAAACACATATGCACTCTCAATAACACATGTGCACACTCCTTGTATTGATTTTCTATCAGCCATAAAACATATATGCATTTCAAAAAAATTATTTTTTTGTCAACGGAAAACATGAAACTAAAAGCGAATAAAAAAAGAAAATACATGCGCAAAATCATTTAAACGCAATAATATTTGAAAATACATGTGCATAATCAATTTAAATTTTCTTCGTCACTAATTTATTAAATTACATGTGCAAGATCAAAGATTTGTAGTTACACAAATCGAAGGTATGTGCAAGTGTATGTATCTATAAATACGTATAGAACCATGCATGTAACAAGGTATATACATGTGTGTATGTGGATACGTACCACACATGTATGTGTGTATTCAATACATGCATGTATGGGAAAATACATATTTTATTTGTATATAGCATGTCAAGTTGCCTTGTATACTATGGTTTAGATGTTTCACTCCATAAACAATGAAAGTTAGAAATGATATAACACAAGATATGTGCAATAATAAAATGTGACAGTGCAAAAATCAAAAACAAAACTAAAAAGAAATGATGCTATTAGGACATGTACCTAGGAGTCTCCCTTATTTTGGACATTGTTCAGGTCCAAAGACACAAACTCACCACCCATAGTTCATTAAGAGCTTAGGAAATCCAGCCTCCTTTTATTGTTAATTTGCATCAGTCAAAATGAAAATTATAAATTCTCATCGTGAAACTAGAAGAGCCCTAAAAGTGACCTCCAAAGCCGTAACACTAGCCAACTGAAACAACTCAGCATAAATCACGCCTGTGTACGTGTCTTTAATCGGATGAAGAAGCTTGATGCCTTTACAAGACCTGTAATAACAGCCAGTTACAAAATACCAAAAGAAAACAACAAAAAGTAAAAGTTACGGGTATTGAATCACTTGAAAGCATTGAATACATGTTTAAAATTACTACTTGTCTGATCTACGCAGCCCCAAACCCCCTAATCAGATTAAAAAAGGCACCGAACATCAATACCTTCGAATCAGTTCTAAACAACCTCAAACACCCTTGAATCAAAACTACTAAAATTATACATGAAACTTATGTAAACACGGGTGCATTGATCGTCAAATTCTTACAAGAAAGTATGTAAACACATGTACATTATAATATTTTTAAGATTGCGCATCTGAATTGGTCAATTCTTTAATGATTTTTTAAACAAAATCAATCTCAAAATGGGAAACCAAAACACGTTTATGAATTGAGAAAAAAACCACACAAGCAAATGGGAAAATTAATCTTTATTGAATCTATCAAAACATATTGCAATATCCAGATCTTTTAGTTTCGAAAACAATTTTATATAGACAATTGAAAGGCTATGAATGCGAATGAAATATATATTTATACATAATATATAAAAATCAGTTTTCATGCATCATTTTTTAACCTCGGAATAATCAACGTAGCTTACCTTTATAACTCATTAACCTCTTATTGTCGTCTCATCCATCAAGTCTCTTCTTTAATTGATGTTTCTTAACGTTATACAATTCCTTTTACTTCTTGGTCGGCTATAATCATCGCGGCAACCATAATTGATCAGATTTTACGAACAATCATCATGATAACCGTTCTACATATTCACTAAAGTTTTTTGAGAGAAATTATCAAAGAAGGGGCGGCGGTTTTTTTTTCAAGGTAGAGTGAGAGAAGTTAATTTGGTCAAGAGATAAATAAGGATATGGTTAATTGTGATATCTTTGAATATGGAAAAAATTCACGTCTTTAATTTTCTTTTATTTTTACTTTTATATTTGAAATTCTTTTAGGGAATTCCATGTTTGCCCCTATACACTTTAAAGTATATCACAAGAAGTTGGATTTATTTACCAGTATGCCATTTCATTCTCATCCATTGATTTTTTTGATCAAAGGCTATTGTTGGTTCTCGCGGTTCTCGACCTTTTCTTGGTTCCAAAATAACCTACACTATATATATATATATATATATATATATATATATATATATATATATATATATATATATATATATATATATATATATATATATATATATATATATATATATATATATAGTCATGATTTATATATATACTCACTTTTCATATTATTGAAAAAAAGAGTTTTTTTTAATAGAAAACCGGATTGACCCGGTGGTCGAACCGGTTGAACCGATAATACGGTGACTCGACCGAGTCGATTAAAGACTCGGTCGTCTAATGACCGGTCTGTGGGAAATATGTGTGTATTTTCCCACAGATTACCTACCATTTAATAAATCCGTGGGAAATACGTGTGTAAATACCCACAGATTTCCCACAGAAAATATCGTTTTTGCATTTTGTGTACTTACACATTCTCACATTATTTGATATGTCTTCATATGTGTTTGTAGTTTCATATTATATGTGTTTGTCAATTAATGTAACTATTAATGTCAGTATCACAAGTGTATGTGTAGGTTTAGGAATAACCTTTTTGTGTAACAAACCATGATATGTGTGTGGATATCTACACGTATATGTTATGTATGCTTGTTTATGACCTTCATTATATCTATAGATGTTTTGTATTTAGGTATATCGATGTGTATATGCGTGAACGTGTAACAACATATCAAAAAAGTAAAAGAAAACGATTATGTCCGTGGGAAAATATGTGGAAAATATGTGTGTAAATACCCACAAATTTCCCACAGAAAATATAATTCTTGTGTTTTTCCTACTTACACATTCCCACATTACTTAGTATGTCTTATATGTGTTTATAGTTTCATATTATATGTGTTTTGCTATTAATCAAACTATTTATGCCGATTACCACAAGTAGGTTTGAGCATCAAGGTTCAAAACCGAACCGGACCGACGAAACCGACCGAACCGACAAAACCGAACCGGATGACAAATTGTCCCCTCAAAGCTAGATGTCGAGTTTTTTTTATACTTTGCTAAAATAAAGTTTGTTATTGTCAAACAAAAGATAACAAAGATCGTAAAATGTAAATAGCATTTTTGAGCGATATTTGTATTAATGCTTTTCTATCTAGATATATGGATGTTTATATGTGAACGTGAAAATATATAAAAAAGTAAAAGAAAACAATTATATCCGTTGGAAATATATGGGTACTTTCCCACAAATTAACTACCAATTAAAGTATGTTTTTTTTTTTTTTTTTTTTTGATCTATTAATGGTTTTGTATATACATTTTCACACTTTTGTATATACATGTTTACATATAAAGAATATATGCACGCTATGTGGCGGGAGCATCTTCATAACATCTATCATGTGATGTTTTTATACATTTACAACGATAATTAAATAACACTACTATTTGAAAAATAAGTAAAGTTTTTTAAGAAGGCCAAACAATGTATTATATAAAAAATAGATGGTCCGGATCCGGTACACTCTTTTATCCGGACTTGGACTTATCAATACGAAAAATGAACCAAGAATGGCTTCTCTGATACTTCAACAAATGTATGACTTTTATAATTAGTGCTTTATATTAATTTATGTAGTATGCCAATTTCATTTTTTATTTAAGAAAGTAATTTGAAATCATGCATCACGTGGGACTAAGAAAGCACATATAATGTTTTGCAATGATATAAAGAAAGATGAAATCTCTCACCCTCGGTACTCGATCAAATCACATTTGGTTAAAAGAAATGGATTAAAAGAAAAATATGAAGAGTATTAAAAAAGACATTATACCACTTCAACCTGTTAAGTAAATTGAGATGCCCGGGCCCAAAACAAAACACGGTCCAATGCAAATGAGAATTATATCCGGTTATTTAGATATAACCTAAACACACTTTAACTCATTCCACATTTGACCTAACAAAACATATCCCTTGATAGATCCGCCTCTTTCTCTCAACTAAACTCTTCATCTAATCTCATCAACCATCATCCTCTTATCATCAATCGGATTCGCATTTGCTTAACTCTGATTTAAGACAACTCAAACCCACCTTTGCTTCAGTTTTATCTAAAGAAATCACAAAGATCAAAAAAGTTTTGGCTTCGGGTAGGTTTTAGTTTTGGCTTCGGGTAGGTTTCAAAGATCAAACAAGTTTTGATATCGTATCTCGTTTCAAGATCGGGGCCTTACGGGGCGATTCTTCGACCCGATAACTTTGTTTTCGGCCAGTCGGATGCTGGGAATAACTGGGCTAAAGAGCATTATACTGAGGGTGCGGAGCTGATTGATTATGTGCTTGATGTTGTTAGGAAGGAGGCTGAAAACTGTGATTGTCTGCAAGGTATGGTATCGTATCTCGTTTCAAGATCCTTGAGTGGTCTCGGGTTGGATTTTAATTTTGTTGTTTTATTTTAATCGAATCAAAAGGAAGATTGAAACACTTGTTTTGATTTTTCTTTTAAGTGTTCGGATATTAATGAAGTATAAGCTTCAATAAGGATTGATGATGATTTTATTTCTTTCGTTTGTTCTTTTATTTTAATCGAATCAAAAGGGAGATTGAAACACTTGATGTTTATTTGAATAATACAAAAGAATAAAGCTAAGATACATGATGGTCAAACAAGCTCCAAGGAGTTTTGTGTATCATTAGGTTCTTTTATTTTGGTTACAAGCACTAATTTGGTTTTGTATCTTTGTGAACACAGGTCGGAGAGCTACTTATGGCTAAGATGGGAGAAATATAAAGATCATAGAAGAGAGGCAACAAAAATAGAGTTGCGGTCAAAAGATATAAATAGATTACGCTCATTTTTTTAGTAGTAGTTTAAAGTCTAAATTGATGAATTGAATATATTTGTAAATTTATGTGTTTTGATGGAATCTAATATTTTAGATTACGACTACATGTTCTTTACAAATGTCATTTTAGGTAATGGATTTGTTTATTTTGGTGATCTATTAATGGTTTTTATTGTTTTAGATATTAAATTTTTGTATTTATCGGTTCGAAAATTCTATTATAATACAAATATCACGGAATTTAGCCACGTGTTTTCCACGAATTAATCACAAAATTCTCACATAATTGTTTGGGGAAAATTTATTTTTCTGTGGGAAATCTGTGATAAAATCGTAAGAAATTGTAGTGTGAAAATCGTTGGAAAATTGTGGCAAAAAAATCACGAATATGAGTAAATTCTAGTGTGAAAATTGTTGGAAAACTGTGGCAAAAAAACCACGGATACAAGCGGAAAATAGCTATTAAAAATTGTGGGACATTTCGTGAGAAATCTGTGGTAGAATTGTAGTGTGAAAATCGTTGAAAATCCGTGGCAAAAAAACCACGGATAAGTGTGGAAAATGGCTACTAGAAACCGTGGGAAATTTCGTGAGAAATCTGTGGGAAATTAAACCCACGGATTATCCACAATGATATTTGTGGAAATAGTCAACGTCCGTGGGAAAATCGGTGGGAAAATATTTACCCATTGGGTTTTACACGGAATAATTCCGTGTGAAATCTGTGGAAAAGGGCCTTTTTCTACGGAATTTCCCACGGATTTTACCGTGGGAAAAACCTGTTTGTGTAGTAGTGAAGGGTGCATTTGGTTTGTAAGTGGGATTGGAATTGAATTCGGATTTGAGAAAGGTTTGAAAGAAAAGAATGAGAAAGAAAATTAATTGATAATTAAAATATATATGTTGAATAAGTTTTATATATTTGTTTGAGAATTATGATCAAATGAGAAGAAAAATTAAAATAAGAATGATAAGAAGAAACCACAACCACTTATTTTAGATGCATCTACAAAAATTGATGCATCTCCCCTTAAAATTCTCCCTCCCATTTGAAATGTGTGGTTAGAAATCCTTTTTATTCTTCTCATTTTAGTTTTTCTTCTTACCGGATCCCTTCCCGTTTGAAATAAAAAAAATAAAAATAAGAAAAAGAATAAATAATATATGGTTGAGAAAATTCTATCAAATAAGAAAAATAAAATTGATTGGATGGATTCATAAAAACCCACCAACTTAGGGTCCGTTTGGTATGCATACGATTTTTGGATTTGGATTTGGATTTGGATTAGGGTTTGTATTTAATATAGGAGAGATAAAGTATATAATTAATATTACTTTTTATTTATAATAAAATTTTGATAGGATATTATAGTAGTAGGGCCCAGCAGTAAATAAATCATGTGGACCTAAACGAATTTGAGAAACAAATTTAAGTGAAGCAAAAAAAAAAAAAAAAAAAATGTGTGTAGTGGATGTGTCGATGAAAGTAGGCTAGCATGAGGAGAATTGTCTATCCCCTTAAATGTGGGGTTCTGTCCGACTTTTAAACATTTGGATTTCAACCAAACAAAAGACTAACGTCTTTTCAAGTGCAAATCCAGTCTAAAGTAGTATACCAAACGGCTTGTTGAAGTGGATTGAGATCTATCAAATTTTCATTCCCTCATTCCCATTTGTGGGCCCCCAATAACAACCAAACAAAGAATTCATTTTTTCTTTTGGTGAACCCACACCATCCCATCAACCAAACATCACCTAAGTGTAATATCTAGACTACTTATAAATCATTTAACACCATTTCTTTTCCAATTTTTTAAAACTTTCAGATATAGATTTTTAAGCAAAGAGCAAGGTTGGATCAAGTGGTTAACACCCTTGCCTCTGGAGAGAGAGGTCAAGGGTTCGATCCTCACCCTTTGCAAGGCCGGAGGTCCTTTTCTACAATTGGCAGACCCGAAAGCAGCCTTTCTACCTTAGGTAGGGGTAAGGTTGTCTACGTCTCAACCTCCCCCATACACCGCGTAAGACGATATTGGGACCCATAACCCGTGGAAGACAGTATTGGGAGTTACTTTACTATTTTTATATATAGATTTTAAGCAAATACAACTACTTAAGATATATGTACAATTAATTTATGCATAAACACCTACACATACTGGCTGGTTAACATTTGTAATTAATGTCATATTTAAAACACTGATAACATCAAATAGTCCTGACTTTTTAGTCCCCTGATTATGCACATATTTTATGTCATTTATATGGATTTACGCTTGTATTCCTTTATATTTCATTAACAGGTAAATTATGAGCATTGGAACTTAAGAGACGCGGATTTGGAAATTTCCTTAATAGCTTTATCATAGTATGCTATTTATGAAGAAGCTACGACGTAACTCATATTCTCCATACTTTGACTCAGAAGACCATTTCAACTGCAGTTACGGCGTAACTCTCAACTTAGGTTACGCCGTAATCTTCTAGGTCATGAAGCATTTCGCGCCTCCATCAACTACGCAGTAACTCCTAACAAACGTTACGCCGTAATACATTTAACGAGAGTTACGTTTTGAAGATAATTAAATTACGGCTTAGCTCACATCAACACTACGGCGGAACTACTAACTATAGCGTAACCATCCCTTATTGTTACGCCGTAGTCACTCTAACGAGGCGTATATTTTGAAGATATTTTTAAGTTACGACATAACTCTCAACTTAAGTTACGCCGTAACTCTGATCGTGTCTAAAAATACAAGCCCTAAATTATGCATTTCACATCATTCACTCACAACTAAAAGTCAGAGAACGTGAAGAGGGTTCGAAAGGCAGTGCATACGGAGCTATCTCCAAAGGGAAGAATCACTCCATATCGATAAGCATTAGCGATCATTTCTATCTTTTACTTTTAATTGTCTTTCATTATGTTAAATATTGAATTCATTGTTTCTTTTAATATGATCGGCTAAGCACCCTTGGTGCTAGCCTAGTTATGATTCCTTGAATGTATTGTTTATGTTTTCATGCTTCCATATAATTGTTTCTAGTGTATGCATGCATAGTTCGATGATAGTCACCCTAGCTTCAGTAGTTTTGAAATGCAGTCGTATCTAATTGCTTAGAAGAATTGACCAACTGACCTTAGGTAGTTAGGTAGAGTTTGGAAGGGTAAGAATTGACCAACTGACGACCCTTCCCCTCTTGTGCGAACTGACCAAATGATCACTGGTCGTCCGGATGAACTTAAGAAGTTAGGGATGAGTGTCTAAGATGCTAGCGCCCGGGTACTCATTATTTCGAATCTTTCATGCAGGGAACTTATTGACTTGGCTTAGGTAACTTAAGACCCTCGACTCCCCAAGGGGTAAACCTTTGACGTCAGGTAGGAGCCTTTGTTCATAGGTTAGGACGAATTGACCAAATATTGTCCTAGCGACTTAAACCCCCACTTGAATCAATTAGAAGTAATAAAACATAGACATTACATGATAGGATGATTAATTAAGTTAGCACACTTTCTCTCCATTAATCACAACCTCTATTTTCTTTGCGCGTTTTATTTCATTTCTTAGTTTAATTAATCATTTCTACCTCAACCAGTTTAAAACCAGTGACAATTAGACTTAAGTTAGAATCCGCTCACATAGCTCTTGGGACGACCTCAGTATTACCGAATACTACACTACACATGACCGGGTACACTGCCCGTGAGTGCATAAGGTAGACTATAGGTAAACGACACAATTATAAATATTAAAACCTTGTCAGAAATCCTGCATCAAGTTTTTGGCGCCGCTACCGGGGAGCTATATTAGGAATTTTTGTTAAGTCTTTTATTATTATTTTTTGTTCATTTTAATTTTTTGTTTTCTCATGATCTTCTTTAAGTTTCGGGTACCATGGCAGTTGTGGACATTGATAACCTCACTCTCGAGGAGTATCTGGCTATGAGTCTATGACTAGGGATGAACAAGGGTTGGGGCTCGTTAGGCCGGCTATTGGAGCTGAGGTCCGTTTTGAAATCATGGACCAGTTTATGAGAGAGCTACTTTTTCCAGAAATATAGACGAATATGCTTACGAGCATGTTGAAAATGTTTTGTACATCGCAAGCCTCTTCAACATCTCAGGTTTTTCTCATGATGCGGTTATGCTTCGGGTTTTCCCTATGACACTTACGGGATTGGCTAGACAATGGTTGATAGACTTTCCGGTGGAACTATTGACACGTGGAATCTTCTCATGAGAGCTCTCATTCAAAGATTTTGCCCTCCTTCAAAAACGGCAAAACAATTAGAAGAAATCCACAATTTTAGACAAGAAAATGGTGAAACATTATACCAAGCTTGGGATCGGTATAATGAACTCTTCTACAAATGCCCTACTCATGACCTCAATAATCAGCAAAAGGTCAGCATTTTCTACAAGGGTATTGGAGTTGCTACAAGTCAAATGCTCGATTCTCAGGGGCCGATCCCTGGAATGACTCATACACTTGCTTTGGAAGCTATTCAAAATATGGCCACCCATTCTCAAAAGTGGCACGAAGGAGGAAGTTATCGAAGTTTAGGCAGAAGTTTTGATGGTATTTCCACCATTACAAACAAACTTGAAAATCTTGGTCATGACATGCTAAAGCTCAAAGAAAGTGTGCAAGCTATCCAAGTTGGATGCGAAAGCTGTGGTGGAGGTCATCTCACTAAACAGCCTATCCTTGTGTGTTTATCGATTAGTCACCTCGACTTCTCGCCCCCCACGTTAAACCCTTTTGTTGCACTCACATTTAGTGCAAGATACCCCTAGATACACCCTTCAGAGTCTTCCCTTTCATTTCATACCCCTTATATTATTTCGTTACACCCATTCACATGCATCTGAAATAATATTTAACTTTCTGATTAAAGATTGGTTTGATCAGTATAAATACTAATGATCTATGGGCTTCTATCCTACTTTAAATATATCAAATTCATTATCTTCCATGGCGAAGTAGAAGGCCATTCCATAATTTTTCCATTTGTTTTCTTATCTTTTCAGATGTTGGATCAGCCTTGTTTACATTGAAACACGGTGCATTGAGAGGGACCAAGCGCTACTTCATTCAAAAACGGTTAGTGGATGATTATGGCATTCTATCTTCTTGGAGTAGTCATAAAAGCTCAAATGATTGCTGCTCGTGGAGAGGTGTAGCTTGCGAAGAATAGAACTCATCATGTCATAATGCTCGATCTTCATGGATATTGGTCGGATGATCTTGGTGAGCGAGTTGAACTTCTTGGTGACATCAACTCTTGTTGCTTGGGTTGAAACACTTGCAATATTTGGACCTCGCTTTAGTAGCTTCCCAGATTCCGAATTCATCTGGCTCCTCGAAAAACTTGATACCTCAACCTTTCAATCACTAACTTTGAGGTATCCAAAGTCCCACCTCAATTGGGGAATCTTTCATACTTGCAAACTCTTGATATGTCATATTCTTCTATTACTATGAAAAACACTAAGTAGCTCTCTAAACTTTCTTCGCTCGAATACTTAGACCGAAAGTTATATGGACTGAGTAATTCTAATAATCGGTTAGAAAATGTGATCACTGGCTTCCTTCACTTTTCGAACTAAGGATAGATAGCTCTCTCTTCCGGAAATTCCAAAATAAATTATATCTAGTCACCATTTCTCAAGGTCTCGCTCATTCTAGATCTCTCCTCTAACTATCTTCCTCCTATTCGATATATCCTTGGCTATTCAACTTCATTGGAAGCCTTACGATATCAACCTATCCGTTAACGAGTTGTTTGGTACAATTCTGAAGCGTTTGGTGCATTTTGTTGGACTTGAAATAATCAAGAATCATAAGTCCTTGATTGTAGAAGGACCAATAGTGTAGATTAGAAAGTTTATAACCGAATAGCGGTTAAAAGAAGTTATGGTAGTTAGTTAGGGGCGGTTACAAGCGGTTACTTACTAACCGACACAATGTTTAACTCGTACCCATTCGTTTAGTATATATATGTATGTACATGTACAGATGATAGTGTGGAATATATTAATATCAGTGTGTTTTTATAGAAAATTCCCACCCTCTATTTCTCATACCGAGTCCCTGCACATCTCTTGTGCATACTCTATCAATATATATTGTTCATTAAAGTTGCATGATTCGCAAACTAAGAAAAATATAACATGGCATCAGAGCCCATGGTTTAAAGATCCTGGAAGAAGAATAACATTAAGAAACCTGTGAAAGAATGTTTGTGAGATCAATTGCAGTCAAGGAAGTGATCGCGGAAAAGAAACAAGCAACAGCGGCAAACAAATTCATTTGTTTAGACGTTGGATTAATACCGTGGGGTATTAGTAAAGAAAGAAGGAAAGCAAAACGACTTGCTTTGATAAAAGGCTGTTGTGGAAACCAAAGAAGAAGATTATGTTCATTGCAAGTTTGATACGATACCGGAAAGCAAAAGTGTAGTCTGCCATGAAACTGCTAATGTACCTTAGGGTGAAAAGTCAAAAGATGTAGGTGACGCAAGCAATGATGGCTTGGCCATGGACCTGCAAGACCAGAAGGGAAAGAGAGTGAAGGATGGAGCACTTGAAGAATGATCAAAAGGATCATCCATGGAACGAAACAGAAGGCAACTGAACATGATTAGACCAGAAGTTACAAAGCGATCAGGACAAGAATAAAAGAAGGAACAAGACTGCAAGTAGGATGAACAAAGGAACAAAGTGAAAAAGTACGAAGATTATGATTTCTTGATTAAGGGAGTGAATGTTGGACTTGAAATAATCAAGAATCATAAGTCCTTGATTGTAGAAGGACCAATAGTGTAGATTAGAAAGTTTATAACCGAATAGCGGTTAAAAGAAGTTATGGTAGTTAGTTAGGGGCGGTTACAAGCGGTTACCTACTAACCGACACAATGCTTAACTCGTACCCATTCGTTTAGTATATATATGTATGTACATGTACAGATGATAGTGTGGAATATATTAATATCAGTGTGTTTTTACAGAAAATTCCCACCCTCTATTTCTCATACCGAGTCCCTAAACATCTCTTGTGCATACTCTATCAATATATATTGTTCATCAAAGTTGCATGATTCGCAAACTAAGAAAAATATAACACATTTAAGTTCCTACAGAACTTAGTTTTGCCAACGAATGGCCTTAAAGGCGCTATTCCAAAATCATTTGGGAATTTAAGCAACTTAGTTTCACTGAATTTAGCTGGGAACAATCTCAAAGATGACCTTCCGAGTTTCTTCCACATCTTGAAGACAGCAGAGACGTCGGTCCATGTTTTGGATTTGAGTGAGAACAAGATGAGCGGTTCCTTGCCCGATTTTCCAATATTCACCGCTTTGAAAGAATTACATCTTAATCGTAATAACCTTTCCCTCAAAAATTTGAGAAAATCTCGAATATCTTCATCCTTGATTCGGCGGATAACCAGATTAGTAGATTTCTCCCAAATCTATCGGCTCTTTCTTCGTTGAGGGAGTTATATTTTGAGAGAAATCGTTTGCAAGGGACTTTAGGAGAAAAGATTATGTCACTTTCGCAGCTACAATTCTTAGGGGCCTCTTCAAATCTCTTGCATGGTACAATCTCCGAAACTCACCTAAAGAATCTTTCTCATCTAGTTTATCTTGATCTGTCATTTAACTCCCTTGTTCTCGAAATTGATTCTGATTGGTCTCCAAAGTTTTCGCTCGATGTTATTTCATTGTCATCTTGCAAGTTGGGTCCTGCTTTCCCAACTTGGTTGCAAACTCAGAAGAATTATCTTGTCTATAAGATAAATATAAGATAAATACTTTAAATAAATAATTATCTTGTCTAACAAGATAATTACAACCCGAAAATAGATAAAGGCCAACCAAAAACCCTAAGGGTGGCCGGCCATGCGTAGGCCCACAATGGGCTCACCGGCCTATTTTGTTGAGTCCAGTTCTAATGTTTTTTTACTTATGGCCTTAGTTAAGCCCAATACCTAAATAAGTTCAATAAGTAAATAACCCATTTACCGTTTCCGTTAGTTAATCTTAATGTATATACATTATATATATTACTAGCATCATAGCCCGCCCGAATGGGCGGGCTAGCTTCATGATAATATTTGACGAAATCTAACTGGACGTAAATATGTAGAAAATGTTTAAGACAAAAAGTAAAGATGTAGAAAATGTTGACACTTGTTTCACTTCTATGAATAAAGGATATTATCAGAATACACTCTAAATGAACCAAAAGAATTCATAAGTTAGAGTCGAGTTTGGTCGAACAATCCAGCCCTCATGCACCATATATTCACATCTTTGGATGTAGTTTTCTAACATGTTTAGCAGATACTTTTAAATCATATAAGTAATTCACAAAGAATTATTTCACCACTCACATATACAATTTCCAGAACTTTGGAGCTTGAAATGATGTTTCCTTCAAAACTGTGTAACTCCATCCAATAGTCTGCAAAACTTACAAAAATGATCAAAAGAAAAGTACATTATACTATTAAAATCAAATAGCAAATCTACAAGTACCTAATCAAACAGACAATATTTAACTATGCAAAAAATGTTGATCTTGAAACGAAAAGTGAGAATTTGCATAGACTTGTAATTTTAAGGACTGCAATTATAGAATTGCAATTTCAGTATCGTAAAAGGATATTACAATTAAAAAGAACGGACATGCTAATGCATATTACTATTGATTGTCCACATAACTTAACTGTTTACTTAACGGAGTATATATGCATACATGAGTGAGTCTAAAAAGAATATTTACATGTTAAGAAATTAGAAAACTATGATCATTATATGTTACACTAAATGTTAAGAAGCGTTTCATATGATAGTCATCAAATATGATTTATATAACATGACCATGATTAATAAGTGATAACATGAAACCGCGATGAAGTTAAAACAAAATATATAGTTTCCAAATCAATGTATGTTGGTGTGGACAATTTTAGTTTAATGGTTGGTTCTTTACTAAGCAATCAAGCCACCAACAGTTTAATTTGAGCAAAATAGGAAAATAGATGGAATCAATTAAAAGCATTCAAGATTATTATATAACATAAATTAGATTATGCTTATGAAGCTGACCTTTGAAGCTATCCCCCTGCATGAGATTGTTAGCATACAACATTGTTTCAAGTTATATTATCATCCTACAT
Organism: Chrysanthemum lavandulifolium; assembly: GCA_022545495.1. Classification (NCBI taxonomy): domain Eukaryota; kingdom Viridiplantae; phylum Streptophyta; class Magnoliopsida; order Asterales; family Asteraceae; genus Chrysanthemum; species Chrysanthemum lavandulifolium. The sequence continues at coordinate 20,469,237 of CM040240.1, read as the reverse complement.
AATAAAAACAACTAAATAGTATCAAACATTAGTGATAATGTATTGTTCCAAACACTCCTTAAAGTACCTTCATTTGTCCAACTTCTTGTAAATCTTGTTCATCATCCTACCAAGGCACTGAACATTCCCTTAGTTTGCTTGAATTCACGATTCATTTTCAATCTCGGAAGAGACGCATAATACTCATGAGGTGGGAGGCGAGAGCTTGGAAGACCATCCTGAGCTATTTGATGATGATGATGATGGAGTTGGAGGTTTTCTCTCTTGCCTTTTGTCTTAGCAACTCGTTCATCACTCAAAGGTACAAAGATGTGGGATGAGTTCATAGTGAAGGTACATCCCTTTGGGGTTGGTGGAATTGGTGCGAAGTTTCTATAGAGACGGGTGAGAAGCATCCGTATGGAAGAGCAATCGATCCTTGAGTTGGAATATCAATCATTCTTCTAGCTATGTAGTAGGCTAAGTTGAATGGTTGTCGGGTGGACAAGTTGTAGAGCATGTGACAAAGGCAAGCGTTTATGTGATCCATATCTCCTATGGTGCTAATGACGTTGGCTCTAAGTAGCTCCTCCCATTTCTTAAATTCGGGCTTAAGTTCATTTAGCTCCATTCTATATGGATCTCGGTTTACCTCTTTTCCCTTTCGGGTAACTCGGGTTGTATCACCTTTTAGGTTAAAAAGGTGTTCACGGATGGCATCCTTATCGGCCAAACGGGTTTGGTAGGGAGAAGTGCGGTCATTGATTGCATCAAGAGCCGTGAGTGACCACTTATCCGTGTAGACACAAGTTCCTCGGTTGGGAATTCCTAGCACTTGAGTAAAGTTGCCTAAGGTGATGGTGTAGTCGTTTTGATTGATTCTAAACCTAAGACAAAATTCATCATCGTCTTCATCACTAAAGCCGGTCACACTAGCATAGAATTCTAACACAAACCTAGGACAATTGGTTCATCGATGTCAAGAAGACAATCGAATTTAATGGCGGCTAGTTCTTCACGAAGATTGGTATGTTCAAGGAAGGATGAGTGAATGGTTCTACCCTCATGGAAATACCTTGATTCTAGACCCTTAAATATTTCTACTTGTTCCTTGGTAAGTCCTTTGGTTTTGTGGTGTTTGGGAATGTAGTTAAGGGTGTCTTTGTGATCATAGAATCTTGCGGCTACCATGGTTATTCCTAAGGACAAGAATTAATATGTTAAAAGTGAGAATAAACTTTAACGTTTTGGTTCTAGTGTGTGCCTATATGAAAACAATTTGGAGTTATGGTTATCTCGACTCATTTTATGCATAAAAATGGTTTTAGTGGGGTGTTTGGCAAATACCATGAGATAACCCAAATGCTCCTAATTCAATGTGGCTTTATTTGAATATACCCGGAATGCATATTAGTTATGCAATACCTTTAGTATTCAAGAGCATGCAAGTGATGAAAGTCTAACGTTTCTATTTGTATTTAACAATGAAAAATTGTTTTCCTAAGTGAGAAGCTTTTCAAAATTTTGACATGGGGTGTTTGGTTATTTGAATAAGGCCTTATAGTTATTATCTATTGATTAGTGAGAAGCATGATGTGTTTATGCAATATGATAATGTAGTACCTAATTTCAATGACTAGTTATGCAATTTGCCAATTGAATTCATATTTAGTATAAAAGCATACATAAAACCCCATGTAATGATTTGTGATAGTTTTGTGCATAAATAAAATCCTAGACTCGAAATTGAGAGATAAAATGTAGTTAGGATACTTACAATGATGTTATCTTACGTGATTAGTGAGAGGAAGGTGTCAATAATGAGCTTGGTTTAAGTTTTACACGTTTTGGTAAAGTGGGTTTTGAGAAAGAAGATGTTTTGTAGGTAGTATTTTTGCTTACAGAGACACTACACGGACGAGACGGTACCAAAATTTTGGTTTCGTCCTTGTTGTCGTTTGGTGCCGTGGCTATAGTAGCAGATACAAAACAAAATTGTTTTGGTTTGACTATTCTAATGTTTTAGGCTATGTTTATCCTACATGTTTGGTTCCATTAACCCTAAACCAAGTCTAAGAAGATTAAAGGTTCTCATTTAAGAGGCTTAGTTAAGATGTCGGCAATATTGTCTTGGAGGATACTTTCTCAATTGAAATGTTCCCTTTTGAACATTGTCATGAAGAAAGTGATGACGGATTTCAATATGCTTTATGCGAGCATGTTGAGCGGGATTCTTGCTTGAGATCGATGGCTCCTTTGTTGTCGCAAAGTATCACAATGTCGTTGAGATGAATTCCGTAATCACGTGAGCTTGCTTCATCCAAAGAGCTTGTTGACATGCCTTTCCGGTGAGACGCACTCGGCTTGATGGTTGAGATGGCTAAGGCCATTTGCTTTTGCAAACCATGAGGTGAGACAATGTCCAACAAAAGTGCAAATACCACTTGTACTTTTCTATCGACATAGTCACCGGCATGATCCGAGTCGGCATACACTATGGTTTCTACACCGTTCCTTTGGGATACCATAATCCTAAACACGTTGTTCCTAATGTATCTAAAATCCTTTTAAGGCTTCTAAGTGTGATGCCTTTGGGTTTTCTTGAAAGCGAGCACATAGACAAACACTAAACATAATGTCGGGTCTACTAGCCGTAAGATAGAGTAGGCTACCAATCATTCCTCTATATTTAGTGCTATCTACGGATTCACCTTCTTCGTCCTTGGTGAGTTTAGTGTCCGAAGACATGGGTGTTTTAGTTGGTTTGGAATCTTCAAGACCAAATTTCTTAAGCATGTCTTTATATATTTAGATTGGTTAAAGAAAATGCCATCTTCTAGTTGTTTAATTTGAAGTCCTAGAAAAAGTTCAACTCACCCATCATACTGCGTTTCAAACTCGTGGTGCATGATTTTAGAAATCATCACATAGCTCTTGACAAGTTGATCCGAATATAATGTCATCAACGATATTTGAACAATGATAATATGTGATTCCTTTTTCTTGGTAAAGAGTATTATCTACTAATCCCATAGAGTATTTTTATCAATAAGAAAAGTCTTAAGTCGATCGTACCAAGCTTTTGGTGCTTGCTTAAGACCGTATAATGCTTTCTTGAGTTTGAAGACATGATGTGGTTTCTCAAAGTCGGTGAAACCGGGAGGTTGAGCAACATACACTTCTTCGTTAATAAACCCATTAAGAAAAGCACTTTTAACATCCATTTGAAATAATTTAAAGTCATAAGCACATGCATAGGCAAGTAATATTCTAATAGATTCGAGTCTAGCTACCGGAGCATAAGTTTCATCATAATCAATACCTTCTTGTTGATTATAGCCTTGTGCAACAAGCCTAGCTTTGTTTCTAAATACTATACCATTTTAATCCATTTTATTTCGAAAAACCCATTTCGTTCCTGTTAATACAAATATCGTCATTAAACGTTATTTATATTTTTGATCTTTGCCTAAGTTTTGTTAACGACAAAAGTAAATTTAATTTATAAAAGCTTAAAGCTTGTCAAGTTTATTAGATATTAAAACAAGCTTTCTCAAACAATATATTCATCATTCAAGCATTTACATTTATGATTAGTAACATCTTGATATGACTCTAATCATTATGTATGATAGTAGTTTGTAGAATGTGTTAGGTTCTTAAAACCAAACACTACTTAAGCATTGCATATTTCTATTAATAGTAATACAACATTTGACATCATGTATTACATCATGGGAATCATTTGTAGATTCCATTAGATATTTTGTGAAGATTTATACTCTCCATATCTTGTACAATCTCTTAGATTGAGTTGACTTTAAGCAAGATTTGATATCTTTCTCATCACCTGCGGTACCATTTGGTACACTGACGGAACCCTTTAAGGGTCCGTGGTCCGTGGAGCGCTCCATCCATTTGGCTATAAATAGCAATGCCAAGCCAAGTAGTTTCTCATCCCTTTCTAACATACTCATACATATCTTCTCTAACCTTTTAACTCAGTTGCATATCATATTAGTGATCTCTTTTGTAGCAAAGAAGATCAAGTCATATTCAAGCTTCAACGAAGTTGGAAGTCTTGTTTGTTTAGTGTTGTATGATCTAGTGTTGATTCATACCTCATTGTTGTATCAAAACATCATAATCTTGTGAGTGTGAGTGGTTAGTATTTTAGTCCTCAAAATACATTGTGTGTGGAGTAGTTGTACCCTTGGAAAGAACTCGACATCTAGCTTAGTGTCGGAAATAGTGTGCGAAGTGTAAAGGTTTTCTCCGCGGTGAAAGGAGCTTGTTGACTAGTGAAGTTAAACTCTCGAGTGTGAGACTCGGGAGTGGAGTAGGGCAAGGAAAAGAGTTCTTGTAGGCGAACCACTATAAACAACTTGTTGTGGTTTGATCATTTCTTTCCTTATTTACTCATTACATATTGCTTGCATATTTCATCAACATACTTAAGATCAATATCAATTGATCTTTCAATAAGTTTCAAAACAAAGTTTTAATTGGTAAACTATTCAACCCCCCTTCTAGTTTTCTACAATTGGTACCAGAGCCTCGTTGCTCAAGAATTTCTAAAATAACTTGTATTTTATAAACTTGAAACGATCCATGGATTACGAAAACTTTAAAGAAGGGCAATCTATGCAAAGACCACCACTCTTTGAAACCAATGGATTTATCTATTGAAAAACCGTTTTGAAACATATGTAAAATCAAAAGATATAGATCTTTGGTTTATTATTGTTAAAGGAGATTTTAGTTCTACAACAAAGGATATTTCAGGTTGATGAACAAAAGAAATTAGTTGCTAAAAATAATGAAGCTAAAATGATGCTTTATAATGCTTTACCTAGAAAAGAATATGAAAGAATTTTTATGTGAAACCGCCAAAGATATTTGGGAATCTTTAATTGTCACACATCAAGGTAATTCACAAGTCAAGGATAACAAAATTGATCTTCTTGTTCAACAATATGAACAATTCATTATCCTGAAGATGAAACCATTGATTGTGGCTTTGCTCGTTTAACACTATCATTACATCACTTAAAGCACTTGATGAATCTTTTGTAGTAAGAACTTTGTCGAAATTTCTTAGAGCACTCCATCCCAAATGGAGAGCTAAAGTGACCGCTATTGAAGAATCAAAGATCTCAATAATGTCACTAGACGAGCTAATTGGCAACCTCAAAGTTCACGAAATGGTAATGGAGAAAGATTCGGAGATCATCAAAGGAAGAAAGGAGAAGATCAAATCTGTTGCTCTTAAAGCAAAGGCGGAATCAAGTGATGATGGTGAATCTTGTTCCGATAGTGAAGATGAGGAGTATGCCATGGCGTTAGAGATTTCAAGAAGTTCTTTAGAAGAAGAGGAAAGTTCGTAAGACAACCTCGAGAAGAAAAGCCATTCCAAAAGATTGGGATGATAAGAAGATTAAAGGTGAAAGAAAGTGTTTTAGATGTGGTGATGCAAGTCATCTCATAGAGAATGTCCCAAGCCACCTAAAAGCAAAACTCAACGAGCTTTTGTAAGTGGTGCTTGGAGGCGATAGTGAAGACGATGAAGAATCAAGCAAGGAAGAGATCGCTTTAATGGCACATGAGTCAAATGAGGTACTTTCCAATCTTCTTATTCTTCTATAGATGATGACACCTTGCAAAACAATATAATCAATTATGTGAGCTAAGTCTAAAAATCATAACTAAAATAAATTTCTAAAACCAAAAAGAGTTTTTTGGAAATGAGGTATATGAGTTAAAAGAAAAGCAAAACGTCTTGAAAAGGAAAAGCAAATGACGATGATTGCAAATCATGTCAAGAGCTTAATCTTGAAATAGAAAAACTAAAGCTCACACAAGAAGTTTTAATAGAAAATAATTCTAAATTTAAAAGGTTTAACAAAACATCGCTCTTGCCGATGAAATAGTTAAAATCCATAAAACACCACGAGACGTGAATGGGCTAGGTTTTAATGAAGTATTAATCTCTAAGAGTCAAAACAAAGCGGCCGAAAAGACTTAACATTCTATCAAAATTGTCTGTGATAAACCACGGACGACGGAACCAAAATAAGGGTTCCGTCCACAGTCAAAAGGGGGTACCGTGGGTACTTGACGAGCATTGAATGTTCGCAATACGGACCGTCTTGAATTTGTTAAAATAACAAAGAAAACCAATGATAATGTTAAACTAAAACCACCATTATATCGGAGTAGGACTTGTTAAAATGAATTTAGATCAAAAACTACTCAACAACGATATAAAACTTCTTTTGCCAAACCCCTTTCCTAAGAGCAACCACAACGTTCAACCGAACTACCAACACAACTGTTGAATCAAAACTTTCTAGACCATATCAAACTCCAGATTACATGCCATGGAACCCTTACCCATCATTTCCATACATGAATCAAATAAATGGTATGTTTAACCCAAACGGACCCATGAGATATTGGGGACCAAATGTTTGAGTTATTTGCTTCTTAGGTATGTTTGAAAGTTGGATTGGAACCGATGAATGGATAAAAGATAGTGGATGCTCACGACACATGACGGCAACAAAGTCTCTTCTCATCATACCAAGAGTATGACGGAGGTAATGTCACTTCGGTAGCAATCTCAAAAGCAAAATCATTGGCAAAGGTACGATTGCTCATAACTCTCTAACTATTGAAAATGTTGCTCATGTGGATAGGTTAGGATTTAATCTACTTAGTATTAGCCAACTATGTGATAAAAAGTATAAAGTACAATTTGATGAAAATAGTAGTAAAATACTAAAAGATGGTATCACCATAGCTAAAGGAGTTAGAAAAATAACATATACGTCATGAAAATAGATAAAACATATAATGACAAACTTTGCCTAACAACATTAGACGATAGCTCATCTCTTTGGCATAGGCGCTTAGGTCATGCTAATATGAGACTTATACAAACCTATCTTCAAAAGAGTTAGTTAGGAATTTGCCAAAACTAAAATATGACCAACACTTTTATGACGCTTGCAAAATTGGTAAACAAACACATAGTAGTCACAAATCTAAAAATATGATATCTACATCTAAGTGTCTAGAATTATTACATATGGATTTGTTTGGACCATCCGCTATAAGAAGCTATGGAGGCAACTTATACACTTTGGTCATAGTAGATGATTACTCAAGGTTTACTTGGACGTTATTTTTGAAAACCAAAATGAAGCTTTTGATAAATTTGAAATACTTAGCAAGAAAATTCAAAATCTTCTAGGTGTCAAAATTGTGTCGATCCGAGCGGATCATGGTCGTGAATTTGACAACGAAACTCAATTTGGAAACTTTTGTGATACAAATGGTATAACACATAACTTTTCCGCTCCACGAACACCTCAATCAAATGGAGTAGTAGAGCGTAAAAATAGAACAATTCAAGAAATGAGGTAGAACAATGCTTAATGAACAAAACATTCCTCAAAAGTTTTGGTGTAACGCCATTGACACTTCTACATATATTTTAAATAGAGTCCTAATCGTCCTTTCCTAAACAAAACACCATATGAACTTTATAAAGGTAAAAAGCCAACATTAGGATATTTTAAAGTCTTTGGTTGCAAATGTTTTATTCTTAACACTAAGGATTATCTCACCAAGTTTGACCCAAAGTCATATGAAGGTGTATTTCTTGGTTACTCTCAAACTAGTAAAGCTTACATTGTCCTAAATAAAGAAACAATGATAGTCGAGAATCGTTGAACATAACATTTGATGAAAGTCCACCTCCTCTAAGACATCACCTTTGGTAGATGATGACTTAGTTGAAAGTCAAATAATTGAAAGTCAAAGAAATAATAACAAGGAAGTTGAACCATTAGATAAGGAAATTATCAACATAAAAGAATCTAAAGTCATCCATTAGAAAAGGTCATAGGAAAACTTAATCAAAGAACCTTAAGATCACAAGCTCAAAATCAAAGTAATCATTTTTGTTTTGTATCCACCATTGAACCAAAACCATAAATGAAGCAATAAAAGATGAATCATGGGTAATGGCCATGCAAGAAGAATTAAACCAATTCGTTAGAAATGATGTTTGGAAACTAGTTCCAAAACCCAAAGATCAAACTATAATTGGAACAAAATGGGTCTTTCGAAACAAAATGGACGAAAATGGTATAGTATCTAGAAACAAAGCTAGGCTTGTTGCACAAGGTTATAATCAACAAGAAGGAATTGACTATGATGAAACTTATGCACCGGTAGCTAGACTTGAATCTATTAGAATATTACTTGCTTATGCATGTGCTTATGATTTCAAATTATTTCAAATGGATGTTAAAAGTGCTTTTCTTAATGGTTTTATTAACGAAGAAGTGTATGTTGCTCAACCTCCGGTTTTACCGACTTTGAGAAACCACATCATGTCTTCAAACTCAAGAAAGCATTATACGACCTTAAACAAGCACCTAAAGCTTGGTACGACCGTCTTAAGACTTTTCTTATTGATAACAAATATACTATGGGATTAGTAGATAATACTCTTTTACTAAGAAAAGGAATCGCAAATTATTATTGTTCAAATATATGTTGATGACATTATATTCGGATCAACTTGTCAAGAACTATGTAATGATTTCTCTAAAATCATGCATGACGAGTTTGAAATGAGTATGATGGGTGAGTTAAACTTCTTTCTAGGACTTCAAATTAAACAACTAGAAGATGGTATTTTCTTTAACCAATCTAAATATATAAAAGACATGCTTAAGAAATTTGGTCTTGAAGATTCCAAACCAACTAAAACACCCATGTCTTCGGACACTAAACTCACCAAGGACGAAGAAGGTGAATCCGTAGATAACACTAAATATAAAGGAATGATTGGTAGCCTACTCTATCTTACATTAGTAGACCCGACATTATGTTTAGTGTTTGTCTATGTGCTCGCTTTCAAGAAAACCCAAAGGCATCACACTTAGAAGCATTAAAAGGATTTTAGATATATTAAGGGAACAACGTGTTTAGGATTATGGTATCCCAAAGGAACGGGTATAGAAACCATAGTGTATGCCGACTCGGATCATGCCGGTGATTATGTCGATAGAAAAGTACAAGTGGTATTTGCACTTTTGTTGGACATTGTCTCACCTCATGGTTTGCAAAGAAAAACGGCTTTAGCCATCTCTACTCTTGAAGCGAATACGTCTCGGTAGGAAAAGCATGTCAACAAGCTCTTTGGATGAAGCAAGCTCTCGTGAACTACGAATTCATCTCAACGACATCGTGATACTGCGACAACAAAGGAGCCATCAATCTCAAGAAGAATCCCATTCAACATGCTCGTACAAAGCACATTGAAATCCGTCATCACTTTCTTCGCGACAATGTTCAAAAAGGAAACATTTCAATCGAGAAAGTATCCTCCGAAGACAACATTGCCGACATCCTTACTAAACCTCTTAAACGAGAACCTTTTAATCTTCTTAGACTTGGTTTAGGGTTAATGGAACCAAACATGTAGGATAAACATAGCCTAAAACATTAGAATAGTCAAACCAAAACAATTTTGTTTTGTATCGCTCTTGTACGGCACGGCAACGACAACACGGACGGAACCAAAATTTGGTGCCGCTCGTCCGTGGTGTCTCTGAGGACAAAGCAAATTTATACATAACATCTTCTTCCTCACAACCCACTTTACCAAAACGTACAAAACTTAAACCAAGCTCATTATTGTCATCTTCCCAATCACTAATCATGAAGATAACATCATTGTAAGTATCTAACTACATTTCATCTCTTAATTAAGTCTAGGATTCTTATTTATGCACAAAACTATCACAAATCATTACATGGGGTTTTATGTATGCTTTTATACCAAATATGAATTCAATTGGCAAATTGCATAACTAGTCATTCAAATTAGGTACTACATTATCATATTGCATAAACAAATCATGTTTCCCACTAATTGATAGATAATAAATATAAGGCCTTATTCAAACAACCAAACACCCCATGTCAAAAGTTTTGAAAAGCTTCTCACTTGTAGGAAAACATTTTTCATTGCTAATACAAATAGAAGCGTTAGAATTTTCATCACTTGCATGCTCTTGAATACTAAAGGTATTGCATAACTAATATGCACTCCGGGTATATTCAAATGTAGCCACATTGAATTAGGAGCATTTGGGTTATCTCATGGTATTTGCCAAACACTCCACTAAAACCATTTTGTGCATAAAATGAGTTGAGATAACCGCAACTCAAATTGTTTTCATATAGGCACACTAGAATCAAAAATGTTAAAATTTATTTTCATTTTAACATGTTAATTCTTGTCCTTAGGAATAACCATGGTAGCCGAAGATTCTATGATCACAAAGACACTCTTAACTACATTCCCAAACACCACAAAACCAAAGGACTCACCAAGGAACAAGTAGAAATATTTAGGGGTCTAGAATCTAGATATTTCCACGGGGTAGAACCATTCACCCATCTTTCCTTGAGCATACCAATCTTCGTGAAGAACTAGCCGCCATTCAATTCGATTGTCTTCTTGACATTGATGAACCAATTTGTCCTAGGTTCGTGTAGAATTCTATGCTAGTGTAACCGGTTTAGTGATGAAGATGATGAATTTTGTCTTAGCTTTAGAATCAACCAAAATGACTACACCATCACCCTAAGTGATTTTGCTAGAGTTCTAGGAATTCCCAACCGAGGAACTTGTGTCTACACGGATAAGTGGTCACTCACCGCCTTGATGCAATCAATGACCGTTCTCTTCCTACATAACCCGTTTAGCCGATAAAGATGTCATCCGTGAACACCTTTTAACCCAAAACGGATACAACCCGAGTAACCCGAAAGGAAAAGAGGTAGACCGAGATCCATATGGAATGGAGCTCAATGAACTTAAGCATGAATTTAAGAAATGGGAGGATTTACTTAGAGCAAACGTCATTAGCACCATAGGAATAGGGATCACATAAACGCTTGTCTTTGCCACATGCTTTACAACTTATCCACCCGACAACCATTCAACTTAGCCTACTACATAGCTGGGAGAATGATTGATATTCAACTCAAGGATCCGTTGCTCTTCCATACGGGATGCTTCTCACCCGTCTCTATAGAAACTTCGCTCCAATTCCACCAACTCCAAAAGGTATGCACCTTCACTATGATCTCATCCCTCACATCTTTGTACCTTTGAGTGATGCTCGAGTTGCTAAGACTAAAGGCAAGAGAACTAAACCTCCAACTCCTTCATCATCATCATCAAATAGCTCCGAGGATGGTCTTCCAAGCTCTCGTCTTCCACCTCACGAGTATTACGCATCTCTTCCCGAGATTGAGAATGAATCGTGAAATTCAAACAAACTAAGGGAATGTTCAAGTGCCTTGGTAGGATGATGAACAAGATTTACAAGTTGGACAAATGAGGGTACTTTAAGGAGTGTTTGGAACAATGCTTTATCATTAATGTTTGATACTATTTAGTTGTTTTATTATGTAGGATGATAATATAACTTAAAACAATGGTGTATGCTAACAATCTCATGCGGGGATAGCACAAGTATGTTATCAATTTTACCCATTTTCACTATATTGTGAAAATCAATAAGCCTTGCTCAAAATCTATGCTCCTCTATGTTTAGATATGTGTTATTTACTTTTCCTAACTAGAAATGTTTAGTATAACAGACTTTTAAGAAAAATTTCGGGTTTTGGAATTTGCGGACACCTAAAAGCGAACTCTGTCCAATTTTCAAGACTCCACGGATCCTGACGGCACCAAAATTTTGGTACCGTCCTTTATATCGTTTGGTACCGCCATACCATGCAGTGGACCGAGACGGCACCCTTTAGGGTACCGTCCGTGTGTTATTTTGGTGCCGTGGATTCTCCAGGTAATTTTCTGAATTTCGACTCTTTCGTAATTCCAAATTATCTTCCATCACTTATAAATCAATCTTAACTAGTTTATACTGTTATTAGAACTAGTATTACTTACTAAGATGTATAAGAAATCCATTTCCCACCAAAATTCAAAAATTTGAAAAATCCACCCAAGGAGCCCTTTGGCATAAAGGAAGGAACCAAATTTTTGGTACCTTCAAATCCGTGGGTAATCTGAATATTAGGAAATTCCACTCACTAGAACACATTTATTGCATATCTTTTCTTCTTCACTCCATCTTCTTTGAATGGATTGACTTGGGTGATATGACTAGCATTCAACCCACTTCCAAATCATGAGAAACCTCATCTCTTCAATGGTTCAACATCAAATCAAACACATCTCTCAACATTTTTAAACCTCTATAAATTGAAAGGCTTTACCATGATCATCCTCACACCTTTCTCATTCTCATTACTATCTAGCAAATCAAAACCCAAGTTAAAAATGACTAAATCATCACCAAAACCTTGCAAGAAAACCGCTAGAATTAGCGTAAGGCCTTGTTGTCTTACTCATCTTAGCTCATCATCCGACTCCTCACCACTTACAATCTCATCTCCCATTAGAGATGATACGCATCTCACTTTAGCTACACCCACTTCATCACACATTGTGATCACCACTCCACCACCAACAAAAACACCTACTTCACCTCCACCGGCACCTATCCAAACATCCAAAACACCCTCACCACCTTCACCAAGGTCTCCCACTCTCACTCCCATGTAGTTATTCTCAACTCCACCAACATCACCAAATCCTTTCCTAGAGGACTTGGAAGACTTGCCTCCTAGGCCAAGTCATCCACCACCATTGCCATCCTTTGGCACAATTGAGCGAATCGCTCACGAGTCACCTCGGTCATCCATTGACCCAAACGCCCATTAGGCCAAGACCTCTCCTTTTCCACCCCATTCACAAGGACATTCATGGTCCTTTATACGGATCATCCACTTCCTTCATCAATGTCCCTCATATTGAGGACATTCCGGAGAGCATGTGGATGACAATCCCACTAGAGAGGAGATTCAAGCCGAACTCCACAACCTCCACCAATTCAAAGGCATGGTGGATTCTCACTTAAGTGAGACAATGCAAATGCAAAGTGCTTTGCTTGCATCCATCATGACCACTCCAAACATCCCCAACACCAACAACACATCCACCATTCCACCACCACAACCTCCGCAAACTTTCTACCCTCCAAGGCATGGATGCTCTACTTGTGAGCAAGCGGGTCAAACCGTGAACGGACCGGATTATGGTCCATGACTTCCACGAAGAAATGAGGTTCATCTCAACCGCATTCTTGGCGTCTAAACGCTCTTTCCCATCCACCATCACTTTAGGATGGTTTTAGAATAGTCTTTCTTTTATTTGCTTTCTTAGGATAATTTTTATTTTTTTCTTGTACTAAAAACACATCATTGTGTTCTCTTTTCATGATCTTGATTCATGAAAAATTTTAACTAATGAATGTTGTTTATTACATTGTTGGTGTCATTACATAGTGTTTGGAAATGCTTGTGAATGATCATTATTACTAACAATTTTTTTGTAGCTTTATTTTCACAATCCATGTATCTTCCCATTAAAGCACCCAATTTAGGGGAGCTTTGAACAAGGGAGATAATAAGCTCGGCTCATTACATTCCAGATAACCTCTTCTTTTGTTGAGACAAAGGGGAGAAAATATAGAACTTTGAAATTATTTATATTTGACTTTTCAAAAAGTCAAACGCATACAATTGACTTTCTAAAAGTCAAACAGAACCCTCATTGGTAATACTTGACTTTTCTTAAAAGGTCAAAGCGCATACTGACTTTCTCGAAAAGTCAACATCATGCATCAACTAGTGAATTCTTTGACTTTCATAAAAGTCAAATTTCATACACTTGCATTATCATTTCCTTTTCAAGTTCTAAAACTAATATTTTATAACTCTTGTACAAACTTTGTTTCTTTTATAAAAATTAAATTTATATTTTGTCCTCAACAAAAGGGAGATTGTTAATACAAATATCGTCATTAAGCGTTATTTATATTTTTGATCTTTGCCTAAGTTTTGTTAACGACAAAAGTAAATTTAATTTATAAAAGCTTAAAGCTTGTCAAGTTTATTAGATATTAAAACAAGCTTTCTCAAACAATATATTCATCATTCAACATTTACATTTATGATTAGTAACATCTTGATATGACTCTAATCATTATGTATGATAGTAGTTTGTAGAATGTGTTAGGTTCTTAAAACCAAACACTACTTAAGCATTTGCATATTTCTATTAATAGTAATACAATATTTGACATCATGTATTACATCATGGGAATCATTTGTAGATTCCATTAGATATTTTGTGAAGATTTATACTCTCATATCTTGTACAATCTCTTAGATTGAGTTGACTTTAAGCAAGATTTGATATCTTTCTTTGTCGATCAGGGTACCATTTTGGTACACGGACGGAACCCTTTAAAGGGGTCCGTGGTCCGTCGACGCGCTCACATCCATTTGGCTATAAATAGCAATGCCAAGCCAAGTAGTTTCTCATCCCTTTCTAACATACTCTCATACATATCTTCTCTAACCTTTCTAACTCGGTTGCATATCATATTAGTGATCTCTTTGTAGCAAAGAAGATCAAGTCATATTCAAGCTTCAACGAGAAGTTGGAAGTCTTGTTTGTTTAGTGTTGTATGATCTAGTGTTGATTCATACTTCATTGTTGTATCAAACATCATAATCTTGTGAGTGTGAGTGGTTAGTATTTTAGTCCTCAAAATACATTGTGTGGGAGTAGTTGTACCCTTGGAAAGAACTCGACATCTAGCTTAGTGTCGGAAATAGTGTAAGCGAAGTGTAAAGGTTTTCTCCGCCGGTGAAAGGAGCTTGTTGACTAGTGAAGTTAAACTCTCGAGTGTGAGACTCGGGGAGTGGAGTAGGGCAAGGAAAAAGAGTTCTTGTAGGCCGAACCACTATAAACAACTTGTTGTGGTTTGATCATTTCTTTCCTTATTTACTCATTACATATTGCTTGCATATTTCATCAACATACTTAAGATCAATATCAATTGATCTTTCAATAAGTTTCAAAACAAAGTTTTAATTGGTAAACTATTCAACCCCCCTTCTAGTTTTCTACAGTTCCAATTATGGTTTGATCTTTAGGTTTTGGAACTAATTTCCAAACATCATTTCTAACGAATTGGTTTAATTCTTCTTGCATGGCAATTACCCATGATTCATCTTTTATTGCTTCATTTATGTTTTTCGGTTCTATGGTGGATACAAAACAAAAATAATTACTTTGATTTTGGGCTTGTGACCTTAAGGTTCTTTGATTAAGTTGTCCTATGACTTTTTCTAAAGGATGACTTTTAGATTCTTTGATGTTTATAATTTCCTTATTTAATGGTTCATCTTCCTTGTTATCATTAATTTGACTTTCTATTATTTGACTTTCAACTAAGTCATCATCTACCAAAGGTGATGTCTTAGAGGAGGTGGACTTTAAATCAAATGTTATGTTCAACGATTCTCGACTATCAATGTTTCTTTGTTAAGGACGATATAAGATTTGCTAGTTTGAGAATAACCTAGAAATACACCTTCATAAGACTTTGGGTCAAACTTGGTGAGATAGTCTTTAGTATTAAGAATGAAGCATTTACAACCAAAGACTCTAAAATATCCTAAGGTTGGCTTTTACCTTTGTAAAGCTCATATGGTGTTTTGTTTAAGAAAGGACGATTAAGACTCTATTCAAAATATATGTAGAAGTGTCACGGCGTTGCACCAAAACTTTTGAGGAATGTTTTGTTCATTAAGCATTGTTCTACTCATTTCTTGAATTGTTCTATTTTACGTTCTACTACACCATTTGATTGAGGTGTTCTTGGAGCGGAAAAGTTATGTGTTATACCATTTGTATTACAAAAGTTTCCAAATTGAGTTTCGTTGTCAAATTCCACGACCATGATCCGTTCGGATCGACACAATTTAACACCGGTATATTTTGAATTTTCTTGCTAAGAATTTCAAATTTATCAAAAGCTTCATTTTTGGTTTTCAAAAACAACGTCCAAGTAAATCTTGAGTAATCATCTACTATGACCAAAGTGTATAAGTTGCCTCCGTAGCTTCTTATAGCGGATGGTCCAAACAAGTCCATATGTAATAATTCTAGACACTTAGATGTGGACACCATATTTTTAGATTTGTGACTACTATGGGTTTGTTTACCAATTTTGCAAGCGTCGCAAAAGTGTTGGTCATATTTTAGTTTTGGTAAATTCCTAACTAGCTCTTTTGAAGATAGGTTTAGTATAAGTCTCATATTAGCGTGACCTAAGCGTCTATGCCAAAGAGATGAGCTATCGTCTAACGTTGTTAGGCAAAGCTTGTCATTAGATGTTTTATCTATTTTCATGGCGTATATGTTATTTTTCCTAACTCCTTTAGCTATGGTGATACCATCTTTTAGTATTTTACTACCATTTTCATCAAATAGTACTTTATACTTTTTATCACATAGTTGGCTAATACTAAGTAGATTAAATCCTAACCTATCCACATGAGCAACATTTTCAATAGTTAGGGAGTTATGAGCGATCGTACCTTTGCCAATGATTTTGCTTTTGAGATTACTACCAAAAGTGACATTACCTCCGTCATACTCTTGGTATGATGAGAAGAGACTTTTGTTGCCCGTCATATGCCATGAGCATCCACTATCTTTTATCCATTCATCAGGTTCCAATCCAACTTTCAAGCATACCTAAAGTAAATAACTCAAGCATTTGGTCCCAATATCTCATGGGTCCGTTTGGGTTAAATATACCATTATTTGATTCATGTATGGAAGCGATGGGTAAGAGTTCCATGACATGTAATCTGGAGTTTGATATGGTCTAGGAAGTTTTGATTCCAACCATTGTGTTGGTAGTTGGGTTGTACGTTGTGGTTGCTCTTAGGAAGGGCGTTTGGCAAAAGGTGCTTTATATCGTTGTTGAGTGGTTTTGATCTAAATTCATTTTAGCAAGTCCTACTCGATGTAACGACTAGTTTTAGTTTAACACTATCCTTGGTTTTCTTTGTTACTTTGACAAATTGATGCGGTCCGTGTTGCGAACATTCTCATCCTCTTGAAGTACCCACGGCACCATTTTGCTGTGGACGGAACCCTTATTTTGGTTCCGTCTGGTCCGTGTTGTCTTTGCATCAATTTCGATAGAATGTTCGTCTTTTTGGCCGTTTTGTTTTGACTACGTGGAATTAATACTTCATTAAACCTAGCCCATTCATGTCTCCTGGTGTTTTATGGATTTTAACTATTTCATCGGCAAGAGCGATGTTTTTGTTAAATCTTTTAAACTTAGAATTATTTTCGATTAGAACCTCTTGTGTGAGCTTTAGTTTTCTATTTCAAGATTAAGCTCTTGACATGATTTACAATCATCGTCATTTGCTTTTCCTTTTCAAGTCGTTTTGCTTTTCTTTCAACTCATGTACTTCATTTTCCAAAATTCCTTTTGTTTTTAAAAATTTATTTTAGTTATGATTTTTAGACTTAGCTCACACAATTGATTATATTGTTTTTGCAAGGTGTCATCATCTATAGAAGAATAAGAAGAGTCGGAAAGTACCTCGTTTGACTCATGTTCCATTAGAGCGATCTCTTCCTTGCTTGATTCTTCATCGTCTTCACTATCACTCCAAGCACCACTTACAAAAGCTCGTTGAGTTTTGCTTTTAGGTGGCTTGGGACATTCTCCTATGAGATGATTTGCATCACCACATCTAAAACACTTTCTTTCACCTTTACCCTTTTGTCATCCCGATCTTTCGAATGGCTTCTTTTCTTCTCGAGGTTGTCTTACAAACTTTCCTCTTCTTCTAAAGAACTTCTTAAAATCTCTAACGGCCATGGCATACTCCTCATCTTCACTACTGGAGCAAGATTCATCATCATCGCTTCATTCGCCTTTGCTTTTAGAGCGACGGTTTGATCTTATCCTTCTTCCTTTGATGATCTCCGAATCTTTCTCCATTACCATTTCGTGAACTTTGAGGTTGCCAATTAGCTCGCTAGTGACATTTTGAGAGATCTTTTGATTCTTCAATAGCGGTCACTTTAGCTCTCCATTTGGGATGAAGTGCTCTAAGAAATTTCCTGACAAAGTTCTTACTACGAAAAGATTCATCAAGTGCTTTAGGTGATGTAATAATTGTGTTGAAGCGAGCAAAGCCACAATCAATGGTTTCATCTTCAGGGATAACAAATTGTTCATATTATTGAACAAGAAGATCAATTTTGTTATCCTTGACTTGTGAATTACCTTGATGTGTAACAATTAAAGATTCCCAAATATCTTTGGCGGTTTCACACATAAAAATTCTTTCATATTCTTTTCTAGGTAAAGCATTATAAAGCATCATTTTAGCTTCATTATTTTTAGCAACTAATTTCTTTTCTTCATCAACGGAAATATCCTTTGTTGTAGAACTAAAATCCTCTTTAACAATAATAAACCAAAGATCTATATCTTTTGATTTTACATATGTTTCAAAGCGGTTTTCAATAGATAAATCCATTGGTTTCAAAGAGTGGTGGTCTTTGCATAGATTGCCCTTCTTTAAAGTTTTCGAATCCATGGATCGTTTCAAGTTTATAAAATACAAGTTATTTTAGAAATTCTTGAGCAACGAGGCTCTGGTACCAATTGTAGAAAACTAGAAGGGGGGTTGAATAGTTTACCAATTAAGAACTTTATTTTGAAACTTATTGAAAGATCAATTGATATTGATCTTGAGTATGTTAATGAAATATGCAAGCAATATGAAATGAGTAAATAAGGAAAGAAATGATCAAACTACAACAAGTTTTTTATAGTGGTTCGGTCTACAAGGACTCTTTCTCCTTGCCCTACTCCACTCCCCGAGTCTCACACTCGAGAGTTTAACTTCACTAGTCAACAATCTCCTTTCACCGTGGAGAAAACCTTTACACTTAAACACACTATTTTCGACACTAAGCTAGATGTCGAGTTCTTTCCAAGGGTACAACTACTCCCACACAATGTATTTTGAGGACTAAAATACTAACCACTCACACTCACAAGATTATGATGGTTTAATACAACAATGAAGTATGAATCAACACTAGATCATACAACACTAAACAAACAAGACTTCCAACTTCTCGTTTGAAGCTTGAATGTGACTTGATCTTCTTTGCTACAAAAGAGATCACTAATATGATATGAAACTGAGTTAGAAAGGTTAGAGAAGATATGTATGAGAGTATAGTGGAAAGGGATGAAAAACTACTTGGCTTGGCATTGCTATTTATAGCCAAAATGGACGAGGCGATCCACGGACCGCGGAACCCTTTAAAGGGTTCCGCCTGTACCAATTTGGTACCACGGTCCGACAACCAAGATATCAAATCTTGCCAAATCAACTCTATCTAAGTGAGATTGTGCAAGATATGAAGAGTACAAATCCACACAAAATATCTAATAAAATCTTCCAATGATTTCCATGATGCATCACATGATGTCATGTGTTGTATTTCTATTTATAGAAATATGCAAGTACTTAAGTAGTGTTTGGTTTTAAGAACCTAACACATTCTAAAAACTACTATCATACATAATGATTAGAGTCATATCAAGATGTCACTAATCATAAATGTAAATGCTTGAATGATGAATATATTATTTGAAAAAGCTTGTTTTAATATCTATTAAACTTGACAAGCTTTAAGCTTTTATACAAATTAAATTTACTTTTGTCGTTAACAAAACTTAGGTAAAGATCAAAAATATAAATAACGTTTAATGACGATATTTGTATTAACACAACTAACTTAAAGTAAATCGACACAACTCTAATATTGCAAAACTAAAATTGGGGATCCATACTATACCAAATAATTAACTGAACAGTCAAATCCAATCGTCAATGTAAACACCTAATTTCACAATCACACACAAAAATCATCAGTAATTCATAACTAAATCTGAAATATCAAAATCCCTAAAATCAAGCTGAAATCATTACCTTTAATCATAATTTATATTAAAACCCTAATTACCCTCATCTTGTTGCATTGTTTAATCAGAATTCGTCGTCACGAAACCAATGACGAAGACCATACATGATCAAAGCATACCTTAAGTGGATTAATTTGTTGAAATTGAATTGGGTTGTTTTGATAAATGAGGCGATTTGATATTTGGAAATGCGGAGTGAAAAGGGGGTGTTTGAACAAAATAGTTGACTGGCATTGAAGTTTAGAGTTTCAGGGTGCGTTTGGTATCCCACTATGGGAATTAGACTATCACTATGAAAGTGATTAAATGTGTTTGTTTAAGATGAGGGGCCCACCACTATAGTAATGAATGATAGATATAATTCATACTCCATATACATCAAAATAGCTAGGTATGGATCTTTCATAGGTGAGTGACCCACCACTAGTATCAAACTAATACCCATTGTCATTCATGACAGCATACCAAACGCACCCTCAGTTATGTTTAGTTGATAAGATGGAGGATGGTAAATTTGAAGAAAGAATACTACTTTGGAATAAAGGTTTATACACGTAATGCGGATTGCCTCAGTGGTTGAGGAGTTTGACTTTCAGTCTCGAAATCCAAGTTCGTACCTCGCAGTCAACCATTTTTTTTATTGTATAACAGGATATTTTGCCAAGTCACTATTTCCACATCATCATAAGATGCTCCATGTCATCATTAATGTGCCTAGTAAGCATTAGTGATGTGTCATGCTTAGTATCATATATATGTATAAATTCACGTATCTCATGCTATATGCGTGTGACCCTTAGGTCTCGCGAATAATGACCAATATAAGTTTGTATGTTCATCATGTTGGAATTATTTTTACCACTCACAAAGAGTAAGGTACAACCAGCTAATTTAGCAACTGACTATACACGGCTAAGTGGCTATGACATAAGGTACAAGCCTAAGCCTATAATGCGGTAAAGTACCACTAACTTGTGTTGACTTGGTAAAAGGAAGTGAGGGTTGATTTAGTGAAACTTCCATCCACTATTTCCTCTATTTACGATGCATGAACATGACCACAACGATCAATGTGATCATGATCAACCTTGCCAAGTAGTGTATATAAGACCAGACCATCATCGGATCTTGAAATATACACATGAGATTCACAAATATACATCTCGATAAAAATGCTGCCCCGCTCAAAACTTGTTTTCCACATACCGTCATCTTGCGTTACAAACTCGAGTTGTTGCTATTCGGCGTTTGCGTGTTTGAAATCTATCAATCCTCGAGTGCCTTGGCTCGTGACTCAAAGAACTTTGCTGTGGTGCGAGCGTGCTTTAAAAGGACGGGAATTGGCTTCCGTGAGGTTGGGTTTCACTTTCTCTTGTCGTTTGGATCTTTGTTGCTGCGTTACGGTTCTTTCTTGATGTGTTCACATCGCTTTCTTCTTTGTACAAATGACTCTTGAGCGGTTGAACCTTTATCATGTTGTGGGTTACGTCTTATAAGTATTCGTAAGGTACATCAAATTATTTGTTATGATTTCGTTATATTTAGCTTGCACTAGATGGTGCAACAAATGTTCTAACTTCATTTATTCAACACATCATGCACACATAATACCAACATTGCTTATATAGTGCATCATATCTTTGAGGTGCGATGTGCAAAATAAAGGCTGCCACATTTTAAATACATCGCTGATCTTTGTGATTTTCTATAAAAGAGATGATAAGGACCCAAATTTGCTTGATGTGCTTAACGGATGAGGTGGAGACCCATAAAGATAGCAACTTCGTGCCTTCGAAAATAAAGATAAAAATGCAATGGACTCTTTTTAGAAACACTTGTTATCAAACTATATAGAGCTACAACTCACTTAACAAAAACCTTATTTGAGCCTAAATCCGATAACATGGAATTAATTGAAAGGAAAAACCTAGTATAGTGAATTGTGAATCTTCGATTAAACACAGAGATAGGACTATTGAAATGATTGATAACATCATTTAAACACTTATGATTTTCCTCTTTTTTTACTTGCTTACGCATGAATGGCATATCAACCAAGCCATTTGACATGCATAAGTTGTTAGCTTGTTTCATTAGTCGCGTCATGTTTCATCTAGTAAAGATAGAGGTGTAGTAAGGATGTGTCATAGCATAACAGCAATTGGATACTTCTACTTTCAGCAGGCTACTAAGTCGAAACTTGCTATCTGCATATTCTCCTTTTGACGGAGTGTGTGAACAGTCAGCATTACGATTATCAACTCTTTGCATCAATAAACAAGTCATTTTGCTAATAGAAAGTAAATAAATAAAGCCAATTGGCCCAAAGCGGATTAGATGCCCAACCCAAATACTCATATCACTGGCCCAATTTGGTGTATTATTATAAATACACAATTTACGTATTTTATAAACCCTAAAAATCTGCCACAAACATCATATCACAATGTCAGATCACATACCATTCGATTTACAAGTGGAAATCATCAAAAGGCTTCAACTAAATCATTACTTAAGTTTAGAGCTGTTTCAAAAGCATGAAGTCTTTGATCCATAGCCCAAGTTTATAGCAGATTATAACCCTCAGTCACAGAATTTGCTTATATGTTCTGTATTCTACCAAAGAGAAGCGTGTAAATATGAGTACAAATATGATAAGATTGTAGACGATGATACTTTTCCCCACCATAACTTTTCTCTCACAGTACTGTCGTCGTGTTTTAGATATATAATCAGAGATTTAACTCGTTACTCTCACGGATTGTTTTGCTTGTTTGGGCACGGCTACTCTTATGACGTTGACATGGCTGTTATATGGAATCCGTCTATCAGAAAATCAGTAGATATTGTTTTGCCTAATTTGTTAAATACTAGTAGATCTTTTCTTGGTTTTGGGGTTTCTCGTGACACTAATGACCCCAAGATTGTTAAGATTAACAAGACTGGCATTGATTTATGCTCATACGAAGTTGAGGTTTTTACATTAAGCTCGGGTTTGTGGAGAAGACCACTTAGTAAATTGCCAGATAAATGGTTTCATCTCAAATGGGGTAATTATCCGGTAGTTATAGACGGGTTTATTTATTGGTTTGCTTCGTATGATGGATTTTATATAATTGTAGCATTTGATTTGACTAGTGAAGAATTTGAACATGTGTACCTCCCAGATGAGTTAGCATTTGACGATGGCAGATGCTTACATTATACTAGTCCCATATGTAAAATTAGGGAGTCCCTTGTTGTGGTTAAATACGAATTAATGGCTACTAAACAAGTTTATAAAGTATGGAGGATGGACAATGGTGTTTCTAAATTATTTACGAAGATATTTACTATTAACTTACCATATGTGTCACAAAGGAAAATACTCGGATTTAAAAATAATGGAGAACTTATCATGGAAATGAGAGATGATGATGGTTCTGATCGAGTCATGCTTGTAGCTTATGAACCTGGTTCGGAACACATTAACAGACTTGGAATATATGGAGAACGTGGTTTATGTTTTGCGGGCTCCTATAAAGAATCACTACTTCTGCTTGATCATACTGATACATTCACTGATAATGGTGAGTACTATTAGGCTTGCTTGGCTAATTCAGTTAGATTTTATTTATTTAATTATTTATTTATTTATTTATTATTATTTTTTTTTTAATACAGTAGCAATTCCCTTAGGCGTCACTGCATTGTTATTCTACTGGCCAAACTCTAATGAGATCGAATAATTTCCCCAAAATGTTTGGTATGTTTCTTAGTATAATAGTGTTGGTAGATTCTGATTTCACAGGTTGTTTTCTTGTATAATCGGTATATATGAAAAGGGTTTGGGATAAAAAAAAGACTTGTAACTGAATAACAGAAACTTTTATTGATCGATTGAATGATTTATAACTTACAACTGATCTTTGTTTTACAGAACCTATCCTATTTATAATACATGAATCGCTGCTCCATATCTGTTACAACGGTTCACCAAAAGTAAACGACACAACTATTTCTAAACGTTATAACCCTAACTAAACTATATAACCGTTTATACCCATTATGACCCAGCCCAATACTGTGGATTTACAAACTTTACATAATACTATACATACTTGACTTTCTAAGTATTTACACCAAGACCACTATATTTAGTTTATACTCCAATAAATAGTACCTTGCTAACTTTTCATCTTCTTCCACGTTCCTTGCAGTTTGAAATCTATATCTTTCTTAGTACATATGACTGATATAGTGATATCTGGATTTTGAATCTTTCTAAACAGACGTCTACTAACCATATAACTCTTTCACTTCCACTGTTAACGTCGCAAAACTGTAGATACAACCGACTTTTGCTAATATATTTTGTTATTTGGCTAGAAACTCAGTTCCTTAGCATATTTCTAGACCATATCTTATGCAGCAAGCTACAGTAACTCAAAATTGGTCCAAATGAATTAGTATAATTTACATGGATTTATATCGTATCTTTGTTACAACATCAGGCTCAACATACAACATGGTCTGTAATGTTAACACTTGACTGTTGCAAAAGTCTAGTGAATGTTCTGATTGAAATATAAATACTTATAATGGGCTTCCATCCATCTTTATAGATATCGGTTCATAATCCATGAGGAGAAGTAGAAGGCCATTGCACAATTGTTGAATATCTTTTCTTGTCCTTTTCATTTTCATACGCTGCATCAGCCTTGTTTCTAGCATAACCAGAAGCCGAAACATGGTGCGCCTATAGGGAGCGAAGAAAGATGATAAAATAAATGAGCACGATATCGTATTAATAATTCTGGAAAGTATTACGGCTCATTGTTTGTGAGCTCCTACAAGGAATCACTAGTCACTACTACTACTTGATCAGCCAAAAATGTACATTAAATGATTTTTATTAGCAACCCAAGGTTTAGTTCTGTTATGCATGTTTAGTTACTTATGTTCGATGCTTTTTTATTTCAAAACAAGAAATCTGATATTTAATTGCAAACCACTATTGTTTCATATAATTCTTAGAATAATATGAGCTTGTAGATGCATCAATGTTATATTTTTCATAACATTACATGCCGCATAATTATTAATCTATGCTTTGAAGCAAGTTTAGAGGCGGAACGTCAATATTTTTCTAATCTTGATTATTGCTTTTAGAGACTGAAAGCCAATATTCCCAGGGCATCAGAGTTTTTTTTTTTTTTTTGGCTAACTCTGTGGTCTTATACTATATTTTTCTATTACGCCAGTAGCTATGATCTAAGTCTTTAAGTTATCACATTCTTGGTTGATCATGGACCAACCAATTATATTCCGCTCTTGTAGGATTTAAAGGCTCAGAACTTGGTGTAGGTTATGAGACTATACAGAGGCTAAAGGAAATGTGAAAGGGTTAATTTCATTCATAGATAACATGACTATATTTATAGCCTTACAAGGAAAACGTGTACTACTAGTCCTACCTAAAAACTAGGTAACATGAAACCTATTCTACTTAACATGAAATGCAGTTACACAAAACTCGGTCAAAGCCTTTTACTGGTTCAACCTTTACTAACTAAAACATATAATAGATATGAACCATTATGTATTCATGCAAGTGCAACCATGCATAAATCGTGAACCTTGACATAAACGATTAATCCAACATTCACCCCTTAATCGTTTATTTCCTCATTCACATCAATGTTTACGACCTTTCCCGGATAGCCGACTTTCACTTGGTCACATCCAAAGTCTTCTCTAGCTCAACCGCTTTTAATTCTTCACACCACATGAATCATGTCACATGGCATCCCGTTAGACACGTTCATTACCATCTCGACCCTTCACGGACCCACGACCTCTTCCCGGCCACGTCCAAAGTCATCTCGGTTTGAACTTCTAACGCCATAATGTTCACGCCGTGTTGAATCTCCATTGTTCCGACTTTTCCGGACTCACGACCTCCACCTTGGTCTCGTCCAAAGTCTCCAACCACCGATTGTTGTTGTCACCACACAGAACCCGTTTGCTCATAACACTTCTGTGACACGAGAGCATTACACCAATCAAGAAAACAAAGCCACCCGCTTCTACCGTTTTCTTTCACCCGCCAAACGAACTGAATCAAAGCAACCTGCTTTTCCCGACTCTTCCCGTCCGTTTATCCCGCGAACTGGTTAATCTCTCCATTTTCCGGTGACCTACAACCTACCGCCTTCTATGTCTTTGCTTTATGACAGCTTCAACCTTTTCCGATCAAACCCGTTCCAAGAGCCCTATTCCACCGACCAAGAATAACAAGCTTCAAGCTTTACCGTCTTCTTGAACCTGCAAAACGAACCAAATCCAAAGCCACCTGCTTTGACGGACCCTTTCCGTTCGCTTTTCACGCACCACCGCCGGTTAGTCTCTTCAACACGGAACAATTGATCAAAGGTAGCTTACACCCCTTCCACGAACCTGTGATCATAACATCACAACCTTTTGATCACGACTAACAGCTACGAACCACCTATGTTTATCACCGGTCACCCCCGTCGTCTTGAACGGTACTCCCCGTCTCCCCCACGACAACGTAGTCCCGAAACACCTTATCATGTCCGTCTTCTGCTGTAATACAGTCTCAAAACAGCCCCTGCTGTCCCCGCTTCTGCTGCGATGGCAGCCCCGCACCCGAAGGCTCCTCCCCTTCGAATGTCGACTCTCAAACCCGCCCTTTATCGAACGAAGCTCTTGATACCAAATGTAGGATTTAAAGGCTCAGAACTTGGTGTAGGTTATGAGACTATACAGAGGCTAAAGGAAATGTGAAAGGGTTAATTTCATTCATAGATAACATGACTATATTTATAGCCTTACAAGGAAAACGTGTACTACTAGTCCTACCTAAAAACTAGGTAACATGAAACCTATTCTACTTAACATGAAATGCAGTTACACAAAACTCGGTCAAAGCCTTTTACTGGTTCAACCTTTACTAACTAAAACATATAATAGATATGAACCATTATGTATTCATGCAAGTGCAACCATGCATAAATACGTGAACCTTGACATAAACGATTAATCCAACAGCTCTTACAAAGAATTGACATTTATTTTTTTTCCGTATCTGCCATATACGTATGACTGATACTCTACAAATTGTCGTCTGTCGATTTTTTTAAATAACTTAATACATATGAGATATATATGGGTTTGAATCTTTCTAAACAGATCTAACCATCACTCATTGACTGTTTCTAGAACATAGCTTATGCAGAAAAGTGCAATAATTCCAAATTGGTCCAATTCAATTAAAATGATATGGATATTGTCTTTTTTTTACAAACTCAGACACATAAAATATAACTTTTTTTTTATTAAAAATGATCATGGACTTGACTATGAAAAAGTCTAATACATGCATCTGAAATAATATTTAACTTTCTGATTAAAGATCGGTTTGAACAGTATAAATACTAATGATGGGCTTCCCTCCATCTTTAAGGATATCAAAATCATTATCGTCCATGGCGAGAAGTAGAAGGCCATCCCATATTTTTTCCATTTGTTTTCTTATCTTTTGCGTATGCTGGATCAGCCTTGTTACTGTTGAAACACAGTGCATTGAGAGGGAGCGAAGAGCGCTACTTCAGTTCAAAAACGGGTTGGTGGATGACTATGGCTTTCTCTCTTCGTGGAGTAGTCATAGAAGCTCGAATGATTGCAGCTCATGGAGAGGTGTAGCTTGCAGCAACAGAACTCATCATGTCATAATGCTCGATCTTCATGGATATTGGTCAGATGATCTTGGTGAGCGAGTTGAACTTGCTGGTGACATCAACTCTTCGCTGCTTGGGTTGAAACACTTGCAACATTTGGACCTAAGTTTTAGTAGCTTCACCAGGATTCCAGAATTCATCGGCTCCCTCAGAAAACTTCGATACCTCAACCTTTCAATCACTAACTTTGAGGTATCCAAAGTCCCACCTCAATTGGGGAATCTTTCATACTTGCAAACTCTTGATATGTCATATTCTTCTATTACTATGAAAAACACAGAGTGGCTCTCTAAACTTTCTTCGCTCGAATACTTAGACCTGAGTTATATGGACCTGAGTAATTCTAATAATCTGTTAGAAAATGTGATCACACGGCTTCCTTCACTTTTCGAACTAAGGATAGATAGCTCTCTTCTTCCAGAAATTCCTGCAAATAAATTATATCCAGTCACCAATTTCTCAAGGTCTCTATCTATTCTAGATCTCTCCTCTAACTATCTTCCCTCCTATTCGATATATCCTTGGCTATTCAACTTCAGTGGAAGCCTTACAGATATCAACCTATCCGTTAACGAGTTGTTTGGTACCATTCCTGAAGCATTTGGTGCATTTAAGTTCCTACAGAACTTAGTTTTGCCAACGAATGGCCTTAAAGGCGCTATTCCAAAATCATTTGGGAACTTAAGCAACTTAGTTTCGCTGAATTTAGCTGGGAACAATCTCAAAGATGACCTTCCGAGTTTCTTCCACATCTTGAAGACAATGAGAGACGTCGGTCCAAGTTTTGGTTTGAGTGAGAACAAGATGAGCGGTTCCTTGCCCGATTTTACAACATTCACCGCTTTGAAAGAATTACATCTTAATCGTAATAAGGTAAGGGGACCTTTCCCTCAAAAATTTGAGCAAATCTCAAATCTCTTCATCCTTGATTTGGCGGATAACCAGATTAGTGGATTTCTCCCAAATCTATCGGCTCTTTCTTCGTTGAGGGAGTTATATTTTGAGAGAAATCGTTTGCAAGGGACTTTAGGAGAAAAGATTATGTCACTTTCGCAGCTACAATTCTTAGGGGCCTCTTCAAATCTCTTGTATGGTACACTCTCCGAAACTCACCTAAAGAATCTTTTTCATCTAGTTTATCTTGATCTGTCATTTAACTCCCTTGTTCTCGAAATTGATTCTGATTGGTCTCCAAAGTTTTCGCTCGATGTTATTTCATTGTCATCTTGCAAGTTGGGTCCTGCTTTCCCAACTTGGTTGCAAACTCAGAAGAATTTCTCCATAATTGACATCTCTAATGCTCAAATCGACGACTCGTCACGGTGGTTCCGGAAGCAACTAACACCAACCCTTCGTTACCTAAATGTGTCATTTAATAAGATTCATGGAAGTGTGCCAGATCTGATGTATGGGGACGAACCTTACATCGATTTGAGCTCCAATAACTTCTTGGGCCCTGTGCCATGGTTTCCTTGGAACACCCAAACATTAGTTTTGTCAAACAATATGTTTTCCGGATCTATTTCATTCGTGTGTAATTTCACAACAATAATGCGACTTGATCTTTCGAATAACCAACTTTCAGGAGAGATTCTGGATTGCTGGATGACCTATTTTTACCTCCTTTTTCTCAATCTTGAAAATAATAAGTTCTATGGTAGAATACCCACTATTGGATCGTAAACTTGATTTAGTCCGAGCCCATATAGTGGAAGCTTCTAGAAAGTCGTAGAATGGTATGGAAGCTTCTAGAACGACAAAGAATAATCCTAGAAAATATCCATAGATATGTCTAGAATATTGTTGCTAAATGTTATAGAAATATCTAGAACTAGGATAAGGATGATGATGTATTAGGAATAATCAAGATGATGTAGGAAGTATCTAGATCGTAGTAGAATATCCATGGAAATATCTCATCTCTAGAACATTCCATGGAGTAGTAAAAATAGGTGTTGTGGTGATGCATTTGTAATGAAGCAAATCAAGCAAAGCTTAAGCAATCAATAATATTCCATACCTTTCACAAGTATTCCTCTTCCTAAATTTCACTTACAACCTCTTCATCAAATATAAGCCTAAAAGGCCTTGAGTTTCTAACAAAGCGGTATCGAGCCGAAGATCACGATGTCAAGCATGATGAACTTGTTCCAATATCCTCGTCTTACCAAAGACAACTATGGTAGTTGGTGCATTCGAATGAAGGCGTTACTCGGTTCACATGATGTATGGGAGATTGTAGAAAGGTGTTGAGAAAGTAGATGATGAAAGTTCCATGAATGCCGCCAAAGGGTGGAGTTGCAAAAGGCAAGAAAGAAGGATCAAAGTGCTTTTACACTCATCTATCAATGTCTTGATGATGCGATGTTTGAGAAAGTTGCAAATGCAACTACTTCCAAGGAAGCGTGGGAGATCCTTCAAAATGCTTTCAAAGGAATCGACAAGGTGAAAAGGTGCGTCTTCAAACTCTTGAGGAGAGTTCAAAAACTCCAAATGGAGGAATCCAAAACCATTTCGGATTATTTCACTCGTGTCTTGACCATTTCAAATGAAATGAAGAGAAATGGTGAAAGCTTGAGTGACACAAAGGTGATAGAAAAGATTCTTCGCTCTTTGCCCCAAGCTTTGATTACATTGTCGTGGCCATAGAGGAGTCAAAAGACATAGACTCAATGACCATTGATCAACTCATGGGATCTTTACAAGCCCATGAAGAGAAGTTGAAGAAAAGAAGGGAAAGAACCCTTGGAGCAAGCTTTATACTCAAAGGTCTCTTTCAAAGAAAGAAAAGAACTTTCTACATGGAAAGGAGCAAGGACGAGGACGCGGTACTTTTCGAGGTCGTGGTGGTTTCAAGGCCGAGGACGAGGAAGAGGAAGAGAAGATGTCAACAAAGAAGATGAAAACCAATGGTCTTCATATCGAAGAGGTCGTGGGAGAAGCTTTCAATCTCAAAGAGGATGTAAGCCCCAAACACAATGTTACAACTGTCAGAAATATGGTCATTATGCCAATGAGTGTACTAGCTCAAGACAAGTGGAAGAAAAAGCTAATCTTGTGGAGGTAGAAGACGGAGATGAGCTTACCTTGCTAATGGCAAGACATGACGAACAAGAAGAGGATAGAGCCATGGCTTATAGATTCCACTGCAAGTAACCATATGACGGGTGAAGAAGACTTGTTCGTGGAGATGGAAGAAAGTAAAGGTAATGTCACCTTTGGAGATGAATCAAAGGCACCGTGAAAGGAAAAGGTAAGATACTTATCCGAGCTAAAGATGGAAGTCACCAATATATTTCGGACGATACAATGTGCCCAATCTTAAAAGTAATATTTTAAGCGTGGGACAACTTTTAGAGAAAAATTACGATATTCATTTCAAGGATCGTAGTGCTACAATAAGAAATCGAAGGAAAGCTCATAGCAAAGTGCCTATGACCAAAAACCGAATGTTCCTTCTAAACATTCAACATGATGAAGCTAAGTGCTTAAAGAGTTGTTTGAAGGATCATTCGTGGCTTTGGCACATGAGATACGGCACTTAAACTTTGGTGACTTAAAGTTATTATCCTCAAAGGAATGGTGAAAGGGTTAGATCAAATTGATCATCCCAAACAAGCGTGTGAAGGATGCCTTCTTGGGAAGCATGCTAGGAGTTTGTTCTGAAAGAAGCGACATCAAGAGCTAAGGAGCCTTTACATCTAATTCACACGGTTTGTGTGGTCCCATTACTCCACCCTCTTATAGTAAGAATCTCTACTTTATGCTCTTTATTGATGATTTTTCAAGAAAAACTTGGGTATATTTTCTAAAAGAAAATCCCAAGCTTTTGAAACTTTTAAAACATTTAAAACTATGGTTGAAAAAGAAAGGTTTAAAAATTAAATCAATGAGATCCGATAGAGGTGGAGAATTTTATCAAAAGAATTTAACAAATTTTGTGAGGATAATGGGATCCGGAGATTTCTAACGGCTCCTTACTCCCACAACAAAATGGAGTGGTTGAGAGAAAGAATAGAACCATTCTCAATATGGTCCGAAGCATGTTGAAAAGTAAGAAGATGCCAAAGGAGTTTTGGGCGAGAGGCGGTTGATTGTGCAAGATATCTATTGAACCGGTGTCCGTCAAAGAGTTTAGATAACAAGACTCCACAAGAAGCATGGAATGGGATGAAGCCTACCGTCTCTCACCTAAGGGTATTCGGAAGCATAGCATATGTCCACGTTCCCGGCCAAAGGCGATTGAAGCTTGATGATAGAAGTGAGAAGCATGTGTTTGTTGGGTGCGACAAGCATTCGAAAGGTTATAAGCTCTATAATCCAATCACAAGGAAGGTGGTAGTGAGTAGAGGCGTGAGTTCGATGAAGAAGAGACATGGGATTGGAGCATCAAGGAAAATGAAAGGTATGACTTTCTTCCTATGACCGATGAAGAAGAGACGGGTGAATCAAGTGAAGAAGTCCAACAACCTCAAAGTCCAACTCCAACCCAAGAATCACCTTCAAGTTCAAGTGAAGGAGAACCAAGACAAGAAGTTTGCGGGAGCTCTGACGAGGTAACCGACGAAATACCCCTTACTTGTTTATACGTTGATTGTGAACCTTTAGTTTTGAGGAGGCTATGAAAAGCAAGAAATGGAGACAAGCCATGGACGAGGAGATAAAGTCAATAGTGAAGAATGATACGTGGAGTTGACGACCCTTCCGAAAGGCCAAAAGGCTATTGGAGTCAAGTGGGTATACAAGACCAAGAAAAAGCGCCAAAGGCGAAGTGGAAAAGTACAAGGCAAGACTTGTGGCAAAGGTTACAAGCGAAGCATGGTATTGACTACGAAGAGGTATTTGCTCTGTTGCTCGCTTAGAAACTATTAGAATGATTATTGCTATTGTTGCTCAATATAGGTGGAAGATCCACCAAATGGATGTAAAGTCCAGATTTAAATGGACTTCTTGAAGAAGAAGTTTATGTGGAGCAACCAGAGGATATATTGCCAAAGGGCAAGAAAGTAAAGTGCTAAGGTTGAAGAAAGCCTTATATGGTCTAGCAGGCACCACGTGCTTGGAATACTAGAATTGACAAGTATTTCCAAGAACATGGTTTTACTAAATGTCTAAGTGAATATGCACTTTATGTGAAATTTGCAAATGAAAGAATCTTTGCTCAAATGCTTGTGCGTGGATGATTTAATCTTTACAGAAATTCTCGAGTATGATTGATGAGCTCAAGAAATCAATGACGAAAGAGTTCGAGATGACGTACATAGGACTTATGTCTTATTATCTTGGCATTGAGGTGAAAGCGACGGATGATGGAATTTTCATAAGTCAAGAAGGATATGCCAAGGAGATATTAAAGAAGTTTGGCATGGATAAGTGCAATCCCGTTGGCACCCCCATAGAACATAAGGCAAAGCCTTCTAAGCATGACGGAGGAGAAGCGGTAGACTCAACTCAATTCAAGAGTCTTGTTGGAAGTTTGCGCTATTTGACATATACAAGACCTGACATACTCTTTGCGGTTGGTCTAATTAGTCGTTTCACGGAAGAACCTACGACAAAGCATTTGGAGATTGCAAAGAGGATCCTCCGTTATATCAAAGGTACCGTAGACTACGGAATGTTTTATTCAACAAGTGAAGACTTCGTCGGTTGGATATAGCGACGATGTTTGGTGGAGACAAAGGCGATGGAAGAAGTACAACAGATTCATATTCTTCCTAGGTAACAATGCTTTTACATGGTCTTCAAAGAAGCAACCTATTGTTACTTTGTCTAGTTGTGAAGCGGAGTACGTAGTTGCAACATCATGTGTATGTCACGCATTTGGCTTAGAAGTATGCTAAAGGAGCTACACATGGAACAAGAAGATGCGATCGAGATCTATGTGGATAACAAGTCCGCCATTGACTTAGCTAAAAATCCAATATACCATGATCGAGTAAGCATATCAACACTCGTTATCACTTTATTCGAGAGTGCATTGCAAGGAAAGATGTCCAAGTGATACATACGAGGTCCGAAAACCAAGTTGCGATATCCTCACCAAGCCGATCAACGAAAGATTTTTCAAGACAACGAATGATGCTTGGAGTCGGTAAATCAAGTTTAAAGGGGGGTGTTGGATCGTAAACTTGATTTAGTCCGAGCCCATATAGTGGAAGCTTCTAGAAAGTCGTAGAATGGTATGGAAGCTTCTAGAACGACAAAGAATAATCCTAGAAAATATCCATAGATATGTCTAGAATATTGTTGCTAAATGTTATAGAAATATCTAGAACTAGGATAAGGATGATGATGTATTAGGAATAATCAAGATGATGTAGGAAGTATCTAGATCGTAGTAGAATATCCATGGAAATATCTCATCTCTAGAACATTCCATGGAGTAGTATAAATAGGTGTTGTGGTGATGCATTTGTAATGAAGCAAATCAAGCAAAGCTTAAGCAATCAATAATATTCCATACCTTTCACAAGTATTCCTCTCTTCCTAAATTTCACTTACAACCTCTTCATCAAATATAAGCCTAAAAGGCCTTCGAGTTTCTAACACCCACATCACTCGGAGCCCTACCAAACATTCTTGTGTTGAGTATGCGTAGCAATAGACCGAGTGGAGAACTACCTTCCTTAAAAATTGCACACTTCGCAACTTCTTGATGTCGGAGAAAATAATCTCACCGGTCACATACACCTTGGATAGGGAAAGTCTATCACGGTTAAATGTTTTAAGCTTACCATCCAATGGGTTCCATGGTACCGTCCTCAAAGCTTTTGCGAGCTTTCCAAGATGCGAGATCTTGGACATCTCATCAACAATATATCGGAACCATACCAAGGTGCCTTAGCAACTTAAGTGGCATGACCAAGAGAAAACCAAGTCCCATTCATTGGCTTCAACGTCCATTTGGAGCGTACTAGGCTCTACATTAACCGATTTACGTATATGTATCAAGCATTGTTGCTATGGAAAGGAAGGAAATATGAATACGAAATACATTGGAGTGCAGTAACTAGCCTTGATCTTTCTAGCAATATGTTGAGCGGAGAAATACCAAGTGAGATCACCCATCTTACAGGACTTGTTGCTTTAAACCTTTCAAGGAACAACTTAACGGGCATATACCGCAAGATATTGGAAAATTAAGATGGTTGGATTTTCTTGATGTGTAGAAACCACCTAGGTGGTGGCATTCCGACAAGCTTTTCACAGATTGGCCAATCTCGGCATGCTCGACCTTTCTAACAACAACTTGTCGGTAGGATACCAACTAGTACTCGATTACAAAGCTTTGGTGCTTCATCATACAATGGGAATCCTGCACTTTGTGGGCTTCCACTTCCTAATGTATGTCCGAAGATATCGTCCCTCGGATCCCACAAACTATGCCAGGAACCAATGTCATTTGGAGACCAAGATAGGCTCATAACTCGAGGGTTTTCATTAGTCTCTTCATCGGATCAGCCTTTGGATTTTGGGGGTTTGTGGTGCTTTGGTTGTCAATGATGCATGGAGATATACATACTACGAGTTCATGAAGCATGTCAAAGATCGGATCTATGTAGTGATAGTCGTGAACTACAACAGTTGAAGACGTGGTGGTCCCGCCAAAACGCTAATAGTACATCTTTTTTCACCTCTATCAAAGAAGCATGCTGTTAAGTCCGCTCCTTGTCTCAACATAACCATGACTACCTTTTGATTACATTATTCCATTCTTGGATGTTATTCATTAGCCTTAACATAATTGTTTGAATTTCGTTGTTAAATTGTCTTACATGTTTTTCCCCGAAAGCTAAATAAGTTACCAATGCCATTATACAATGCATTACTATACTACATTTCAAAATCGGCTCGAACAAACTTATAATAGACATTGAGCAAGCATCTCTACCTTCGGATAGGGGTAAGGATGTCTACATCTCATCTCCTTCATACTTCATGGAAGACGAAAGATTGGGTACCGTTGAGCTGTATGGAGCAAGCAAATAATTATTTACTTCAACCATGAATATAAAGTGACCATAATGGTATAAAAAATATAGGGAGAATTACATTGATATCCTTGGAAAAACATACTATTACGTCAATATCCTTACTATTATCATAATTACATCAATATCCTTTTAAACTTTCAAAATACTCATGTGTATCCGAAAAAGCAATTTAATCTTAATTAAATAATTTTAATGGAAAACAAAATTGTCTAATTATTAAATAAAAAGGTGTATTACTTTTTTACCCTTCTACTCAAATCAGACTTACTGGGTAACAAAAAACCAACCATAACTGTAGAAAATAAATCATGTATCTAACTTTTCATTATAATAATCATTCTCTTCAAGAACATGAAAAATGAAATGACATCCTAGTTAGATCTAGCATTTTCCAGAATTGCCTCTTGCTTCTCAACATGGACACTTTAAATGGTTCATCTAATTTTACCTGTATCCAAATAAAATGGTTAATTTATAACTTTAGAATATCTAGATATATCTAATTAAATTATGATACTATTATTGCTATTTCAAACCTATTGTTATGTAACTGGACCACCCATATGTACTTCTTTGTTTAGTTATCATGTTTCTGTAACATTTATTTTTCTTTGCTTTCGTTTTCCTTTGTTGTTGGTTTTGGTTTCTCCCCTTAGAGATTCCATTGTGTTTTTCTTCTTTTAGTTTTGCCGTTTAGTACCAACTAAAATGCAACCATTCAAAAAACATAAATGTATATTATTGGTTAATGTTGTTCCTTTTAAAATTATGTAAAGTAAAATGACAAATACCAATTGAATCCTAATAAGAAGCGAAAATGCTATTCACGGAAGAAGATGATTAAAGAATTTGAAAATTTTAAAGGTATAAGGGTAAAGGGTAAAACAACTATTTAGTTAATATTTGGATGATACTTTTAAGTTTTATAATCATTTAATAAAGATTAAAATGTCAATTTGGATATTTATGTGCATTTTTACATTTTGTATGGATATTGATGTAATTATGATTTTTGTAAGGATATTGATGTAATTTTAAGTTTTGTAAAGATATAAATGAAATTGCTCCGAAAATATAAATGTCAAGTTATTATTTCCAATTTATCACATTTGCAAGAGCCTATAAACTATTATAAAAGGGCTAATACGGCCCAGTTGAATGGAATGTTTTAGAACTACAAGTACGATTATATTTGGGCCGAATAAGTTGTTGGGCTTATGTAGTTTTGTGTGATGTGGTAACCATTTTCAAAATTATGTAAAGTAAAATGACAAATACCAATTTATCAAAACATATTTCAAAAATACCAAAAATTAGAATGATCTTTTGGCAATAAATAATTCAAAGATGGATGGATAAAAATGGACAAATAGGTTTCAATGTGAAACAAACACAATGTTCAAACCTGTATGATTCAGGCTAGTTAATGATAATCAGGTATAGGCACTCCAAGCCCTGCAGTCGGCATTTTGAAATAATCTTGTAATATTCTAGTAACAGGTCCGATTGTATTATCATCAAACACATGTCCATCAATCTTTGTAACCTGGTATTGTTGAAAAATAAATTTAGTTAATACAACGTAGCACAAGTGGAACTACATGCTTGATGGTAGTGGGCAATAACTTTAATGTTTAATCAAAGTAGAGATTAAATGTATATAACAAATCATATAGAGTCAAAAGATAATCCTCAACAAATGTCTATAACTTTACACTCTCAAAGTATTTTCTTCTAAAGGTCATAGCAACAAAGATGATATGCGTTTAAAAATCGTTCAAGATTAC
This sequence comes from Chrysanthemum lavandulifolium, assembly GCA_022545495.1. NCBI lineage: Eukaryota > Viridiplantae > Streptophyta > Magnoliopsida > Asterales > Asteraceae > Chrysanthemum > Chrysanthemum lavandulifolium. The sequence continues at coordinate 20,431,720 of CM040240.1, read as the reverse complement.
TGAAAAGAACTCACCGTCATTTGACTTTTCACGCAGAATATCCAACTTAATCAGCAACTGCAGTAGGCTTTGTAGCTCCAACAACCATAATATCCCCCTACAACAGATACAAAAAAATGTTTTAATATGACCATATAAAGCCACATATCCCAAAATATCACGCTATTTGTTAACAAATGCCTGTCCATGAGGCAGAATAGCATCAAAGCGATTCATTCCAAACATGCCTAAGTTGGAGAGATTAAATTTCCCTACAACCAAAACCACACAACTCAATACCATTTCACGTAAATAAACATGATCCAAATTACTATTGAAAGCTAATATTATTTAGCATTTACCTGAGTTGTAATCATTGGGGCTGAACTTGATTATTGGACCTTGCTTTCTATACAAGCTCCTTCCATTTCTCGGATAATAAATAAAGATCCAACTACAACACACAAAATAATAACCCATAAAAGTTTCAAACTTGATTTAAAAATGGCGACTATAAATGAAAAGCACTAAAATTATCTTACACCTTATCGGTGTCTTGGAGAACAGGGTCATCAAACCGCGGTGATCATAAGAGCCACAAAGAACATTGATACTACCATTATCGTGAAACTCTCTCCATCTTTATAGCTACCGTTTACAGCAGGGTGTTGCACAAGAGTCGCCACAACATCCTTTGCTAACAATGCATTTATCGTAACACCCTTAGACTTAACCTAAACATCCAATAATTCATTTCCCAACTATGAGAACCCATAACATATACACACATTATCAAATGAACATAAAACCGAGATAAAAGAATCTTATAAAAATGATATACAAATAGAGACCAAAGATAATAAGAACGATTGCAATCAAACCGAGATAAAAAGATGGTGTCAATCAAATGGACATAAAAGCAGCCATAGTCTAATTAACAATAACTAAACTAAAATTAATTCATTAATCCATGAGTTTATTGTATCATTTCATCCACAAATAGTGACACAAACCAACTAACTTAAAGTAAATCGACACAACTCTAATATTGCAAAACTAAAATTGGGGATCCATACTATACCAAATAATTAAGCGAGCAACAAATCCAATCGTCAATGTAAACACCTAATTTCACAATCACACACAAAATCATCAAGGTAATTCATAACTAAATCAAAATATCAAAATCCTAAAATCAAAATGAAATCATTACCTTTAATCGTAATTTATATTAAAACCCTAATTACCCTCATCTTGTTGCATTGTTTAATCAGAATTCGTCATCACGAAACCAAGGACGAAGACCATACATGATTGAAGCATACCTTAAGTGGATTAATTTGTTGAAATTGAATTGGGTTGTTTTGATAAATGAGGCGATTTGATATTTGGAAATCTTGAATTGAAAAGGGTGTTTGAACAAAATGGTTGATAGCATTGAAGTTTAGAGTTTCGATTATGTTTAGTTCATAAGATGGAGGATGGTAAATTTGAAGAAAGAATACCACTTTGGAATAAAGGTTTATACACGTAATGCGGATTGCCTCAGTGGTTGAGGAGTTTGACTTTCAGTCTCGAAATCCAAGTTCGAACCTCGCAGTCTACCATTTTTTATTGTATAACAGGATATTTTGCCAAGTCACTGTTTCCACATCATCATAAGATGCTCCATGTCATCATTAATATGCCTAGTAAGCATTAGTGATGTGTCATGCTTAGTCCCATATATATGTATAAATTCACGTATCTCATGCTATATGCGTGTGACCCTTAGGTCTCGCGAATAATGACCAATATAAGTTTGTATGTTCATCATGTTGGAATTATTAGTGAGTTTGGTAAGTTTTACCACTCACAAAGAGTAAGGTACAACCAGCTAATTTAGCAACTGATTATACACGGCTAAGTGGCTAACAGCATAAGGTACAAGCCTAAGCCTATAATGCGGTACAGTACCACTAACTTGTGTTGACTTGGTAAAAGGAAGTGAGGGTTGATTTAGTGGTAACTTCCATCCACTATTTCCTCTATTTACGATGCATGAACATGACCACAACTGATCAATGTAATCATGATCAACCTTGCCAAGTAGTGTATATAAGACAAGACCATCATCGGATCTTGAATTATACACATGAGAAACACAAATATACATCTCGATAAAAATGCTACCCTGCCTCAAAACTTGTTTTCCACATACCGTCATCTTGCGTTACAAACTTGAGTTGTTGCTATTCGACGTTTGCGTGTTTGAAATCTATCAATCCTCGAGTGCCTTGGCTCGTAGAATCCAAAGAACTTCGGTGCCGAACGTACTTAAAAAGGACAGGGAATTGGCTTCCTGTATTGGACGTTTAAACCAAATATAGTTTAGTTATAAAGTATAGGGGTCTTAGTGTCATTAGTTAAAATAAAGTTCAGTGGTATTATGTCATTGTAAATAGATTAGGGGTGTAATGGTCGAATTGAAAGTGTATAACTGATCACAACGTTTCATCAGAAGTTGTGTCGGTTGGGTTAGTATATATAGGGGTCAAAGTCTTTGTAAACATAGGTATTCATATATTGTAATAAAATTCCAGATTGTTTATATAACTTAAAGATCTTATAATAACAGAAGTGCTAACAATTGGCATCAGAGCCTACGGTTCAATCGATTCAAGGGAGGCAGAAGATTTGTGGTTGTTTGTTTGAAGTTTTGAAAAACAAACAAAAGTACGATTCTTGTTGCTGCTGTTCGAAAAAGGAGACAGAAAAAAACAATTATTTTGAATTACGAAACGGAACACAGTGAGATAAGTTCTTTCAATTTCGAATTGTTTATTTAGTGTAGGAATTTTGAATTATTACAATTAGGAAAAGGTTAAGAATAGTGGTTTGGATTTGTTAGACAACCAGGGAAAAACTAGGGTATTGTTTCTTAGTAAATTGAAGCGATTGGTTTTTGGATTTGTCTTACAACCAAAAAAACAGAATACTATATTTAGGATTTGTAAAACAATAGTTTTGAGTTGAAAACAGGAAATTGTTTTAGTGGGTGTGAAAGCAATAGTTTTTAAAACAGGGAATTGTTTCGGATTTGTATACAATAGTTTTAAGAACAGGATTATTGTTTTGGTGTTGTTAGGACAATAGGTTTTGAAAACCAGGGAATTATCTTGGGTGGAAAACAATAGGTTACGATAATACCAGGGGATTGTTTTTAGTGAAAGCAATAGGTTTAAAAAAAAACCAGGAGATTGCGGTTAGTTAAGAGTAGTTGGTTAGAAGGAAACCAGGGCACTATTCTTGGAAGATACAGTAGGTAAACTGTTGGTTAACCAGGGCACTATAGGTATTAGGGACGGTTGGTTTGGATTAAGATTGGAAAAGGAAAAAAGAAAAGGAAGATGATAGGTAGTGGATCGAATGATAAGAATAAGGAAATCATAACCGTAAAGGAGACAGCAATGAATTTCCAGTATCCAATGTTAAACTCTACAAACTATACGATTTGGGCTGTAAAGATTAGGGCGATATTTAATGTCCATGGAATTTGGGAAGTGATTGAACCAACGCAAGGAACCGAGGTCGATCAGAAGAAGGATAACTCGGCAATTGCAATGCTATATCAAGCAATTCCATAAATTATGGTATTGCAAGTTGCTAACCTTAATTCGGCAAAGGAGATTTGGGATGCGTTGAAGATTCGACATGTTGGAGTTGACAGAATTAAGGAAGCGCGTGTTCAGACACTTGAATCAGAGTTTGAACAGTTGAAGATGAAAGACGGTGAGTCTTTAGATGTGTATGCCGGGAAGATTAGTGAAATTGCATCACAAGCAAGCAATTTGGGGCATACAGTGGAAGATAAAAGAATGGTGCGAAAACTCTTGAGTTCGATGCGAGAAAAGTTTATGCAAATAGTTGCGACAATAGAACAGTTCATGATTTGAATACTATGCCATTTCAAGAAGCCATTGGGAGATTAAAAGCCTTTGAAGAGCGGACGAAAAAGGCGGTTAAGGAAGAAGATGGGTCTAGTAGCACGCTTTTCAAAGAATGTAGATGAAAGACCAAAGAACACAAATGTGAACATTGCGGTCATGTGAATTCAAGTCAAGAAAGAACCGAACGTGGCGAGAGGCAAGAATTGGAAACCATGGAAGAAAAGGATGGTGATCAAGACAACGATCGATAAGATGCTACAAGTGCAAAGAACTTGGACACTACAAAGCGAATGTCCAAAGTGGGAAAAGGAGCATGAGGCAAATTTGATCCAAGAGGATGATGAGCCAACATCGCTATGATAGGAAGACGGATCAAGAAAGGATGAAGACCTTACTTAAACTATATTTAGTTTAGGAGGGAGTATTGGACGTTTAAACCAAATATAGTTTAGTTATAAAGTATAGGGGTCTTAGTGTCATTAGTTAAAATAAAGTTCAGTGGTATTATGTCATTGTAAATAGATTAGGGGTGTAATGGGTCGAATTGAAAGTGTATAACTGATCACAACGTTTCATCAGAAGTTGTGTCGGTTGGGTTAGTATATATAGGGGTCAAAGTCTTTGTAAACATAGGTATTCATATATTGTAATAAAATTCCAGATTGTTTATATAACTTAAAGATATTATAATAACAGAAGTGCTAACATCCTGTAGGTTCGGGTTTCACTTTCTCTTGTCGTTCGGATCTTTGTTGCTGCGTTACGGTTCTTTCTTGATGTGTTCACATCGCTTTCTTCTTTATACAAATGACTCTTGAGCGGTTGAACCTTTATCATGTTGTGGGTTCATCTTATAAGTATTCGTAAGGTACATCAAATTATTTGTTATGATTTCGTTATATTTAGCTTGCCTTTGGATGGTGCAACAAAATGTTCTAGCTTCATTATTCAACACACCATGCACACATAATACCAACATTGCTTATATAGTGCATCATATCTTTGAGGTGCGATGTGCAAAATAAAGGCGCCACATTTTAAATACATCATTGATCTTTGTGCTTTTCTATAAAGAGATGATAAGGACCCAAATTTGCTTGATGTGCTTAACGGATGAGGTGGAGACCCATAAAGATAGCAACTTCGTGCCTTCGAAAATAAAGATAAAAATGCAATGGACTCTTTTTAGAAACACTTGTTATCAAACTATATAGAGCTATAACTCACTTAACAAAAACCTTATTTGAGCCTAAATCCGATAACATGGAATTAATTGAAAGGAAAAACCTAGTATAGTGAATTGTGAATCTTCGATTAAACTCAGAGATAGGACTATTGAAATGATTGATAACATCATTTAAACACTTAAGATTTTCCTCTTTTTTTACTTGCTTAAGCATGAATGGCATATCAACCAAGCCATTTGACATCGCATAAGTTGTTAGCTTGTTTCATTAGTCGCATCATGTTTCATCTAGTAAAGATAGAGGTGTAGTAAGGATGTGTCATAGCATATGACAATTGCATACTTCTACTTTTGGCATGCTACTAAGTCGAAACTTGCTATCCTGATATTCTCCTTTTGACAGAGTGTGTGAACATCGGATTACCGATTATCAACTCTTTGCATCAATAAACAAGTCATTTTGCTAATAGAAAGTAAATAAATAAAGCCAATTGGCCCAAAGCGGATTAGATGCCCACCCAAATACTCATATCATCGCCCAATTTGCGTGTATTTTATAAATACACAATTTACGTATTTTATAAACCCAAAAAATCGCCACAAACATCATATCACAATGTCAGATCACATACCATTTGATTTACAAGTGGAAATCATCAAAAGGCTTCCAACTAAATCATTACTTCAATTTAGAGGTGTTTCGAAAGCATGGAAGTCTTTGATCGGTAGCGCCAAGTTTATTGCTGATTATAACCCTCAGTCACAGAATTTGCTTATAAGAACTAAAGACTGTTAGAAACTCGAAGGCCTTTTAGGCTTATATTTGATGAAGAGGTTGTAAATGAAATTTAGGAAGAGAGGAATACTTGTGAAAGGTATGGAATATTATTGATTGCTTAAGCTTTGCTTGATTTGCTTCCATTACAAAGCATCACCACAACACCTATTTATACTACTCCATGGAATGTTCTAGAGATGAGATATTTCCATGGATATTCTACTACGATCTAGATACTTCCTACATCATCTTGATTATTCCTAATACATCATCATCCTTATCCTAGTTCTAGATATTTCTATAACATTTAGCAACAATATTCTAGACATATATATGGATATTTTCTAGGATTATTCTTTGTCGTTCTAGAAGCTTCCATACCATTCTACGACTTTCTAGAAGCTTCCACTATATGGGCTCGGACTAAATCAAGTTTACGATCCAACACCCCCCCTTTAAACTTGATTTACCGACTCCAAGCATCATTCGTTGTCTTGAATAATCTTTCTCGTTGATCGGCTTGGTGAGGATATCTGCAACTTGGTTTTCGGACCTCGTATGTATCACTTGGACATCTTTCCTTGCAATGCACTCTCGAATAAAGTGATAACGAGTGTTGATATGCTTACTTCGATCATGGTATACTGGATTTTTAGCTAAGTCAATGGCAGACTTGTTATCCACATAGATCTCGATCGCATCTTCTTGTTCCATGTGTAGCTCCTTTAGCATACTTCTAAGCCAAATTGCGTGACATACACATGATGTTGCGCCTCGCACTCTGCTCACAACTAGACAAAGTAACAATAGGTTGCTTCTTTGAAGACCATGTAAAAGCATTGTTGTAACGCCCAACCCCACAAGGGTAAAGGAATCACAAGTAATGGTGTCATATCAAAGCAAACATATAAACTAAAAGAAATCTTCAACATAAATATGGAAATAATCCAAGTCAAAAGACTTCAATACATAGGTCCCAATGGAAAATAAACTCAAATGAAATGTCTAAAACATAAGTCTAAATGGCATCATAATATCAAAGCTAAATCTCTAAGGTAAGTCCACTCGGACTCATCCCAAAGCAATACCCGGCTCGATGCTTAGATACCGCGGAAGAAAAGAAAAGTGCGGTGAGCTTCAAAAGCCAGGTGAGCATGATATACAAGCAAAAGAATCTGAACGAGAACAAATACGAAATAAAGTAAAAGAAAGATAGTGAAATCATAGTCTTTTCAAAAGATAATTCGAATATCGAATAAGTTTTATAGCAACTACCTCAAAGCCCGAACATATGCCATATCGAAACATATCATAATCACATAAGGCAACATATTTGTAGGGAGACCTACGAGTTATGAAGGACGTGCATGCACGCAGCATCAATCATCGGATAACAAATAACATATAACGATAATATATGGCATATAACGGATCTAGGATCGTCCATACGCCCACGACAAATATTCATATCATAATTCAAATTGAGCTCATACGAGATAACGAGAAGGGACGTGGCGAACATCACTCTCTTGCCTAGAGTCATGTCGAAAGTGCATTTCTTGACACGGACATGGAACCCCATGACTAGTTATATTTGGCTCGGTGTCAACTATCGAATCAAATAAGAATGTCATAACCGACATAGATCATATTTTATCAAACGTTTAATCATATTTTCAAAATCAAAGCCTTCATATCATATAGTTCAAAATCGGATGTTTTATGATTCAAAAATCAAAGTTCGGATAAGCAACAACTCAAATAAACACATTAGGGTTCATAGCAAAGGTTTAGGAAATCCTAATATGAAAACGAAAGAAAACTTCATACGAAACCTTTACTGAAAAGGTCAGAATATCCGTACCTTATTCGAAAACAAAAGATCAAAAGTCGAAACAGGGAAGCAAAGAATTACTCCTTCTTCACAGAACCTATATACATTAACGTCGCATATATTATTAATGATTCCATAATCTTCACAATGATCTTTTTATGTTTTAGGGTTTCTATAATTAAATAAGACTTAAAAGTTTTAATACTAATATAGTAAATTAGGGTTTATATATCTTTTATTAACGTTTAGGGTTTTCATTCTTTAATGTCTCATTAATATTCATTAGCTTACTTGTTACGTCTTTTAATGACTAATTACTTAACCTAACTCGTCACATAATACTCTTTCCTTTTTATTTTTCAACGTAAATGTTTATGATTTTATGTGACATATAAGTTACTCATTACTCTTATTAATTACGCATTCACTCTATTAGGGTTTAGCATAACTTAATAAATTATCATATCAAAACTAGGGTTTATGTTTAACATAACCTTTACTTAATTAATGTGCCTTCAAAAACTCATATGTAATTCAATTCAAATTAGGGTTTCGGTTATTAGGGTTTACACATGTTTTAACTCATCTAAATACTTTACTTATTCAAGTCATTAAGTTATAATCATTATTCAAAAGTTATACATGGTTCGGTTTTATTCATATGATTCGGCCCTCACATAAATAAACACAAACATGACTCGATTCAATATTACATATTACATATCCAACTCTTAATTACTTGTAAGGTTTAAAGCATTAGGGTTTCTTATTGTTTCGGTTCACAACTCTCGGCCACAAAGAAAAAGAAACATAACGCGACAAAACAAATATAACTTGACATATACGTATAAGATACGTTAAAGGAAAACAAATAAACGATATACCTTCAATTGGTTGAGCAAAATCGACACCAAAGGTGTTGGGAACTCTCGGCGAACAAGGAGAAAAGAAAAGAGAGACAAATAAACTAGGGTTCCAATTTAATGAATATGTGTTGTATTTATAGTTGTAGTATTTGAGTTAAACTAGGAAAGTAATTGGGTTTGGGTTGGGTTTAGTCCAACCGGTCACACCATTCACCTCGCCACCATGGGCTTGGCCTTGGCTCATCTGAAGCAACAAACGCGACCCAAAACATTTACTGAAACTTTAACTCTTCGTCGTACCAAATCAATTACGCAATATACTTTAATTAGGTTTTAAATATTCATGAGTTAATCTTTTATTTCTTTAAGTGTTATAAATATATTTTACGTATTTTATAATTTTTAATTCCAAGGGTATTTTAGTCTTTATTCGATTTTAAATTTTCGGGTTTTACAATTCTTCCCTACAAGAAAAATTTTAGTCCTCGAAAATTGAATGAAACGAAGGAAAATGAAAGCAAAACAAACGAAACGAAATGAGAGCATACCAAATTATTCAAAGAAATGAGGGTAACTAGCACGCACCGACTCTCGGTTTCCCAAGTAGCCTCACGTTAGGATGATTCTTCCAAAGAATCTTAACGAATGGAATAACTTTATTCCTCATAACTCTTTCTTGTCTTTCGAATAGCTTCGGTTCTTGAGATAAAGACATATCGGATTGAATCGATCAAGCGGATAAACAACGTGTAACGGATGATAGTTGTATCCCTTAGGGTGATACATGAAAACGTCATGAACATGCGATAACGAGGCGGAAGTGCTAAACGATACGAAACTTCTCCTACACGTTCCAAAATCTCAAACGGTCCAATAAATCGAGGACTAAGCTTACCCTTGATTCCAAAACGTTTCACACCTCTAAATGGCGAAACTTTCAAAAACACACGATCTCCAACCCGAAATTCTAAATCACGACGATGCTTATCAGCATAACTCTTCTGACGAGACCTAGCTTCCTTCAATTTCTCTCTAGCCACAGCTACTTTCTCATTAGTGATCTCGATCATTTCCGGTCCCTCAATCAAACGCTCACCTACTTCATCCCAACAAATAGGTGCTCTACATTTCCTTCCATAAAGAAATTCAAACGGCGCCGCCTTAATGCTAGCATGCCAACTATTGTTATAAGCAAACTCTACCAAACACAAATATTCGTCCCAACCGCCAATCCATTCTAAAGCACAAGCCCTTAGCATATCTTCTAAGGTGCATATAGTTCTCTCGACCGACCATCGGTTTGAGGATGAAATGCCGTACTAAAATTAAGTCGAGTACCCCAAGCTTTACGCAAACCCTTCCGAAACTTGAGAAGTAAAACGGATCTCTATCGGACACAATAGATGTCGGAGTACCATGAAGTCTAACGATCTCTTCTTTGAAAAATCTACGCCAATTTACCAATACCATAATCCTTCACGATTGGCAAGAAATGAGCGATTTGGTTAGTCGATCAACAACCACCCAAATCGCATCATGCTTCTTCCTAGTAAGAGGTAACCCAACACACAAAATCCATAGATATCTTATCCCACTTCCATGTTGGAATCTCCAATGGTCAGAACAATCCACTAGCCCTCGATGTTCAATCTTAACTGGCGACAAATCATACACTTCGACACAAACGTCGCCACATCTTGCTTCATACCGTTCCACCAAAAGTATTGTTTCAAATCCCTATACATCTTGGTAGAACCGGGATGAATAGTGAAAGGAGAACTATGAGCTTAGGTCATAACTTTCTCACGAAGCACCGATCATTGGGAACACAAAGCCTATCTCCATACCATACAATACCGTCATTATCAACCTTAAACTCCATCCGCTACCTTCTTCAACATTTTGCGCTTCTGCCCACACTCGCGTCATCTTTCCGAGCTTCTTTAATTTGCGGTATAAGGTTCGACTCACCTTCATACTAGCCAAGATCCATCAAAACCTCGTACACACAACTCAACATCCAAACTCTCTAAGTCACGCAAAATCCTAGGCTCAATCTTGATACTGCAAGAATGCACGATTTCGCTAAGTGCGTCAAGAACTCGTTAGCCTTACCGGATGGTATTGAATGTTGGTGTCATAATCCTTAAGAAGTTCTAACCATCTTCTTTGTCTCATGTTAAGTTCCTTCGGTGAAAATATACTTGAGACTCTTATGATCGATGAATATATCACACGCCTCCATACAAGTAATGTCTCCGGATCTTCAACGCAAACACCACCGCAGCTAACTCAAGATCATGAGTTGGGTAATTCTCCTCATAAGGTTTTAGGCGCCTCAAGCATAAGATATTACCTTCCCATGTTGCATCAAAACAAAGCCTAATCCTTTCTTAGATGCATCGTCAGAGATTTGAAATCCTCCGAACCAGTTGGAAGAGTCAAAATAGGAGCCGTCACCAATCTCCGCTTCAATTCTTCAAAACTCTTCTCTCGTTCATCCGTCCATACAAACTTTTCACCTTTTCTCATCGGTTGGGTTAAGGCAAAGCTAGACGAGAGAAACCTTCAACAAAACGTCTATAGTAACCAAGAAGTCCAAGAAAACTCGACCTCGATCAACGTCGTAGGTCTTGGCCATTTAGTGATAGCCTCAACTTTAGACGGATCCATGGTTATACCATCAGCTGATACGATATGACCAAGGAAAGCAACTTGTCTCAACCAAAATTCGCACTTCGAAAATTTGGCGTACAACTTCTTCTTCCTCAAAATCTCCAAAACTATACGAAGATGTTCTTCATGCTCCTCTTCAGACTTAGAGTAAACCAAAATATCGTCGATGAAAACAATAACGAACTTGTCGAGAAACTCATGGAAAACACGATTCATCAAGTCCATAAACACAGCAGGCGCATTGGTCAAACCAAAAGGCATAACGAGAAATTCATAATGACCATATCCGCACGAAACGCGGTCTTAGGAACATCTTGCTCCTTCACACGTGGCGATGGTAGCGGACCTCGGTCAATCTTAGAAAAGAACTTAGCTCCTTGTAGTTGATCAAACAAATCGTCTATACGCGGCAAAGGATAACGGTTACGAATAGTAATACGATTGAGTTCACGATAGTCGATACATAGACGCATGCTTCCATCCTTCTTCTTCAAACAAAACAGTGCACCCCATGGAGAAACACTAGGCTAATAAATCCACTTTCTATCATCTCTTGCGCTTGTTCCTTCAACTCCTTCAGCCTCGGTGCCATATGATACGGAGCCTTGAAATCGGTTCAAGACCGTGAATTAACTCAATGCTAAACTCAACTTCTCGAGTGGGGAAGTCCGGTAGTTCATCCGAAAACGTCGACAAATTCGCAAACAACCGAAAGACTATCAATGTTAGGACTCTCCAAAGATGTGTCCTTAACGGATGCTAGAAAACCTTGGCACCCATGAGCAATCATGATCCGCCCTTCATAGCGAAATGAGCTTAACAGATTTAGGGTTGAGAACCATGATAAACGAATTCAGGATGTTTCGTCTCCAAAGATCACCGTTCTAGCATGGCGATCGATTGAAGCTCTATGGTAAGCCAACCAATCCATGCCTAGAATGATATCAAAGTCGACCATATTGAGAGGATACAGATTTGCAAAGCGAATACGATCATCAAAACGAAGAGGACACTTAACATATTTACGATCAATGATCACATGATTTTTCATAGGCGTGAAATCGATAAGTGATTTGTTAGCGGTTTGGGCTTCATATTAAGTTTCTTAGCGGATGTGATGATATAATAGAGTGTGTGGCGCCAGATCAAATAAAGCGAAGACGACAAAATCATCAATGAAAAGAGTGCCGTAATGGTACTCAAGTTCGCTCCGCTGATTACGAGTAGTACATGACACGTCCGGTAGTAGTCGGTGACTTGATGTAGTTTCCGAGAACCTAGTATTCTTCTTAGGGCAATCCTTAATCTTGTGAGTAGTGGAACCACAACCAAAACATCCACCGGTGGCCTTGAAACACCGCCTGGATGAGCCTTTCCACAAGTAGTACAAATAGGTGGGGTGGCAAAACCTCACCGTCCTCTGTGACTAGAAGATCCCGACGCACGACCACGATTCGTTCCTCTAGTGGTGATCCTCGTTATAACCTGGTTATTGTTGCCTTGGTTCGACGATCACCTCCATTCCTACCAGATTTCTATTATCTTGACCCTCGTCTCGAACGTCCAGTGTCAACATTCCTTCCGATGACCCCGATCATAACTCTATCCCTTGACCTCTCGAATCATAACTCCTACCGAGTTTCCTTATAGTCATTACCTTGAGTCCTACCTTGAATCCGATCACCATCGCGATTACGCTTGTTAGAACCGAAACCTCATGAAATATCTCAATGTTACGAGTGCATCATTACAGCCGACACATTCTCATACTCAATATTAAGCAATCGGTCCAACACCCACTTCTTGGGTCCCCACTGAAGTGCTTAGCTTGACGCCTACCATCTCCAAGAATCACTCCAACAAAACTCACCAATCTCATAAACCTACTCATGTACTCATTAGAGGTCTCATTATCAAACCGGTAGATCGCCGATAATCCTCTCATACCTTTCGCCAAGATCGTGGAAATAACGGTTATAGAAGATAGTCCAAACTCGGTCAAGTACAAGTCACAAAGAAAAGCGTCACCTCCTCTTGCTTGTTTCAATGCTTTCCACCAACTTAAAGCATCACCTTCCAATTTGAATGAAGCCAAACGAGTCTTAAATCCATCTCCACAACCCAAGACTTCAAACGACTTCTCAATATGAGTGATCCACCTCGGCCTCGGTAGGAGTAGCGGCGGTGCTAAGCGAAGAGGCTGACTTACCAAACGCTCGAGCCAAGTATGAATACCTACGGGTTGATTTCCTCCACCACTACCCGAAGCACCATTCTGATTACGAATGTTGTTGATCACCTGTTCCATCATCTCAGGTGTAGTCAAACCAGGGAAAAGAGAGTTGAGAGCATTCGCAATCGCAGCATCTATGTTAACAGCATCATCGTCTCCATCCGCGCCACCATTAGTACGAGTTCGAACCATCTAAACGATTAGCAAAAGAACAAAGGTAAGATACGAAATGGAAGTACGAAGGAATCCTAAAGTCTACCCAAATCCTCACAGGTCAAATCCTAAGCTCTAAAGTCTCGAAACCTAGGCTCCATATGTCGCAGGTCCTGACTACAAGTCGTAAACTGGCTCGATACCATAAATTGTAACGCCCAACCCCACAAGGGTAAAGGAATCACAAGTAATGGTATCATATCAAAGCAAACATATAAACCAAAAGAAATCTTCAACATAAATATGGAAATAATCCAAGTCAAAGACTTCAATACATAGGTCCCAATGGAAAAATAAACTCCAAATGAAATGTCTAAAACATAAGTCTAAATGGCATCATAATATCAAAGCTAAATCTCTAAGGTAAGTCCACTCAAGACTCATCCCAAAGCAATACCCAGCTCAATGCTTAGATACACCGCGGAAGAAAAGAAAAGTCGGTGAGCTTCAAAAGCCCGTGAGCAGATATACAAGCAAAAGAATACGAAACGAGAACAAATACGAAATAAAGTAAAGAAAGATAGTGAAATCATAGTCTTTTCAAAAGATAATTCGAATATCGTAATAAGTTTTATAGCTTAACTACCTCAAAGCCCGTAACATATGCCATATCGTAAACATATCATAATCACATAAGGCAACATATTTGTGGGAGACCTACGAGTTATGAAGGACGTGCATGCACGCAGATCAATCATCGATAACAAATAACATATAACGGATAATATATGGCATATAACGGATCTAGGATGCATCCATACGCCCACGCACAAATATTCATATCATAATTCAAATTGAGCTCATACAGATAATGAAGGGACGGGCGTAACATCACTCTCTCGCCTAGAGTCATGTCGAAAGTGCATTTGTTGACACGGACATGGAACCCCATGACTAGTTATATTTGGCTCGGTGTCAACTATCGAAATCAAATAAGAATGTCATAACCGATATAGATCATATTTTATCAAACGTTTAATCATATTTTCAAAATCAAAGCCTTCATATCATATAGTTCAAAATCGATGTTTTATGATTCAAAATCAAAGTTCGGATAAGCAACAACTCAAATAAACACATTAGGGTTCATAGCAAAGGTTTAGGAAATCCTAATATGAAAGCGAAGAAAACTTCATCTGAAACCTTCTTGAAAAGGTCGAATATCCGTACCTTATTCGAAACAAAAGATCAAAAGTCAAACAGGAAGCAAAGAATTACTCCTTCTTCACAGAACCTATATACATTAACGTCGCATATATTATTAATGATTCCATAATCTTCACAATGATCTTTTTATGTTTTAGGGTTTCTATAATTAAATAAGACTTAAAAGTTTTAATACTAATATAGTAAATTAGGGTTTATATATCTTTTAT
The DNA here is from genome assembly GCA_022545495.1 of Chrysanthemum lavandulifolium. Taxonomy (NCBI): domain Eukaryota; kingdom Viridiplantae; phylum Streptophyta; class Magnoliopsida; order Asterales; family Asteraceae; genus Chrysanthemum; species Chrysanthemum lavandulifolium. The sequence continues at coordinate 20,416,650 of CM040240.1, read as the reverse complement.
TAACGTTTAGGGTTTTCATTCTTTAATGTCTCATTAATATTCATTAGCTTACTTGTTACGTCTTTTAATGACTAATTACTTAACCTAACTCACATAATACTCTTTCCTTTTTATTTTCAACGTAAATGTTTATGATTTTATGTGACATATAAGTTACTCATTACTCTTATTAATTACGCATTCACTCTATTAGGGTTTAGCATAACTTAATAAATTATCATATCAAAACTAGGGTTTATGTTTAACATAACCTTTACTTAATTAATGTGCCTTCAAAAACTCATATGTAATTCAATTCAAATTAGGGTTTCGGTTATTAGGGTTTACACACATGTTTTAACTCATCTAAATACTTTACTTATTCAAGTCATTAAGTTATAATCATTATTCAAAAGTTATACATGGTTCGGTTTTATTCATATGATTCGGCCCTCACATAAATAAACACAAACATGACTCGATTCAATATTACATATTACATATCCAACTCTTAATTACTTGTAAGGTTTAAAGCATTAGGGTTTCTTATTGTTTCGGTTCACAACTCTCGGCCACAAAGAAAAAGAAACATAACGCGACGAAACAAATATAACTTGACATATACGTATAAGATACGTTAAAGGAAAACAAATAAACGATATACCTTCAATTGGTTGAGCAAAATCGACACCAAAGGTGTGTTGGGAACTCTCGGCCGAACAAGGGAGAAAAGAAAAAGAGAGAGACAAATAAACTAGGGTTCCAATTTAATGAATATGTGTTGTATTTATAGTTGTAGTATTTGAGTTAAACTAGGAAAGTAATTGGGTTTGGGTTGGGTTTAGTCCAACCGGTCACACCATTCACCTCGCCACCATGGGCTTCGGCCTTGGCTCATACGAAGCAACAAACGCGACCCAAAACATTTACGAAACTTTAACTCTTCGTCGTACCAAATCAATTACGCAATATACTTTAATTAGGTTTTTAAATATTCGCAAGTTAATCTTTTTATTTCTTTAAGTGTTATAAATATATTTTACGTATTTTATAATTTTTAATTCCAAGGGTATTTTAGTCTTTATTCGGATTTTAAATTTTCAGGTTTTACAATTGTTACCTAGGAAGAATATGAATCCTGTTGTACTTCTTCCATCGTCTTTGTCTCCAAATCAATCATTTGTCGCTATATCCAACTAGCTTGAAGTCTTCACTTGTTGAATAAAACATTCCGTAGTCTACGGTACCTTTGATATAACGGAGGATCCTCTTTGCAATCTCCAAATGCTTTGTCGTAGGCTCTTCCATAAAATGACTAATTAGACCAACCGCAAAGAGTATGTCGGTCTTGTACATGTCAAATAGCGCAAACTTCCAACAAGACTCTTGAATTGAGTTGAGTCTACCGCTTCTCCTCGTCATGCTTAGAAGGCTTTGCCTTATGTTCTATGGGGTGCCAACGGATTGCACTTATCCATGCCAAACTTCTTTAATATCTCCTTGGCATATCCTTCTTGACTTATGAAAATTCCATCATCCGTCTCGCTTCACCTCAATGCCAAGATAATAAGACATAAGTCCTATGTCCGTCATCTCGAACTCTTTCGTCATTGATTTCTTGAGCTCATCAATCATACTCGAGAGTTTCTGTAAAGATCAAATCATCCACGCAAGCGGACGAGCAGATTCTTTCATTTGCAAATTTCACATAAAGTGCATATTCACTTAGACATTTAGTAAAACCATGTTCTTGGAAATACTTGTCAATTCTAGTATTCCAAGCACGTGGTGCTCGCTAGACCATATAAGGCTTTCTTCAACCTTAGCACTTTACCTTCTTGCCCTTTGGCAATATATCCCTCTGGTTGCTCCACATAAACTTCTTCAAGAAGTCCATTCGAAATGCGACTTTACATCCATTTGGTGGATCTTCCACCTATATTGAAAGCAAAGAATAGCAATAATCATTCTAATAGTTTCTAAGCGAGCAACAGGAGCAAATACCTCTTCGTAGTCAATACCATGCTTCGCTTGTAACCTTTTGCCACAAGTCTTGCCTTGTACTTTTCCACTTCGCCTTTGGCGTTTTCTTGGTCTTATATACCCACTTGACTCAATAGCCTTTTGGCCTTTCGGAAGGGTCGTCAACTCCCATGTATCATTCTTCACTATTGACTTTATCTCCTCGTCCATGGCTTGTCTCCATTTCTTGCTTTTCATAGCCTCCTCAAAACTAAAGGTTCACAATCAACGATAAACAAGTAAGGGGTGTTTCGCCACCTCGTAGAGCTCCCGCAAACCTCTTGTCTTGGTTCTCCTTCACTTGAACTTGAAGGTGATTCTTGGGTTGGAGTTGGACTTTGAGGTTGTTGGACTTCTTCACTTGATTCACCCGTCTCTTCTTCATCAGTCATAGGAAGAAAGTCATACCTTTCATTTTCCTTGATGCTCCAATCCCATGTCTCTTCTTCATCGAACTCCACGTCTCTACTCACTACCACCTTCCTTGTGATTGGATTATAGAGCTTATAACCTTTCGAATGCTTGTCGTACCCAACAAACACATGCTTCTCACTTCTATCATCAAGCTTCAATCGCCTTTGGCTGGGAACGTGGACATATGCTATGCTTCCGAATACCCTTAGGTGAGAGACGGTAGGCTTCATCCCATTCCATGCTTCTTGTGGAGTCTTGTTATCTAAACTCTTTGACGGACACCGGTTCAATAGATATACTGCACAATCAACCGCCTCGCCCAAAACTCCTTTGGCATCTTCTTACTTTTCAACATGCTTGGACCATATTGAGAATGGTTCTATTCTTTCTCTCAACCACTCCATTTTGTTGTGGGGAGTAAGGAGTCGTTAGAAATCTCGGATCCCATTATCCTCACAAAATTTGTTAAATTCTTTTGATAAAATTCTCCACCTCTATCGGATCTCATTGATTTAATTTTAAACCTTTCTCTTTTCAACCATAGTTTTAAATGTTTTAAAGTTTCAAAAGCTTGGGATTTTTCTTTAGAAAATATACCCAAGTTTTTCTTGAAAATCATCAATAAAGAGCATAAAGTAGAGATTCTTACTATAAGAGGGTGGAGTAATGGGACCACACAAACCGTGTGAATTAGATGTAAAGGCTCCTTAGCTCTTGATGTCGCTTCTTTCGAACGAAATCCTAGCATGCTTCCCAAGAAGGCATCCTTCACACGCTTGATTGGGATGATCAATTTGATCTAACCCTTTCACCATTCCCTTTGAGGATAATAACTTTAAGTCACCAAAGTTTAAGTGCCAGATCTCATGTGCAAAGCCACGAATGATCCTTCAAACAACTCTTTAAGCACTTAGCTTCATCATGTTGAATGTTTAGAAGGAACATTCGGTTTTTGGTCATAGGCACTTTGCTATGAGCTTTCCTTCGGGATTCCTTATTGTAGCACTATGATCCTTGAAATGAATATCGTAATTTTTCTCTAAAAGTTGTCCCACGCTTAAAATATTACTTTTAAGATTGGGCACATTATATCGTCCGAAATATATTGGTGATCGCTATCTTTAGCTCGGATAAGTATCTTACCTTTCCTTTCACCGGTGCCTTTGATTCGTCTCCAAAGGTGACGTTACCTTTTCTCTTCCATCTCCACGAACAAGTCTTCTTCACCGTCATATGGTTACTTGCGCGGAATCTATATGCCATGGCTCTATCCTCTCTTCTTGTTCGTCATGTCTTGCCATTAGCAAGGTAAGCTCATCTCCGTCTTCTACCTCCACAAGATTAGCTTTCTCTTCCACTTGTCTTGAGCAAGTACACTCATTGGCATAATGACCATATTTACGATAGTTGTAACATTGTATTTGGGGCTTACCTCCTCTTTGAGATTGAAAGCTTCTCCCACGACCTCTTCGATATGAAGACCATTGGTTTTCATCTTCTTTGTTGACATCTTCTCTTCCTCTTCCTCGTCCTCGGCCTTGGAAACCACCACGACCTCGAAAAATACCGCGTCCTCGTCCTTGCTCCTTTCCATGTAGAAAGCTCTTTTCCTTTCTTTGAAAGAGACCTTTGAGTATAAAGCTTGCTCCAAGGGTTCTTTCCCCTTCTTTCTTCAACTTCTCTTCATGGGCTTGTAAAGATCCCATGAGTTGATCAATGGTCATTGAGTCTATGTCTTTTGACTCTCTATGGCCACGACAATGTAATCAAAGCTTGGGGTCAAAGAGCGAAGAATCTTTTCTATCACCCTTGTGTCACTCAAGCTTTCACCATTTCTCTTCATTTCATTTGAAATGGTCAAGACACGAGTGAAATAATCCGAAATGGTTTCGATTCCTCCATTTGGAGTTTTTCGAACTCTCCTCTAAGAGTTTGAAGACGTACCTTTTCACCTTGTCGATTCCTTTGAAAGCATTTTGAAGGATCTCCACGCTTCCTTGGAAGTAGTTGCGTTTGCAACTTTCTCAAACATCGCATCATCAAGACATTGATAGATGAGTGTAAGACACTGATCCTTCTTTCTTGCTTTTGCAACTCCACCCTTTGGGCGGCATTCATGGAACTTTCGTCATCTACTTTCTCAACACCTTTCTACAATCTCCCATACATCATGTGAACCGAGTAACGCCTTCATTCGAATGCACCAACTACCATAGTTGTCTTTGGTAAGACGAGGATATTGGAACAAGTTCATCATGCTTGACATCGTGATCTTCTAGCTCTGATACCAATTTGTTAGAAACTCGAAGGCCTTTTAGGCTTATATTTGATGAAGAGGTTGTAAATGAAATTTAGGAAGAGAGGAATACTTGTGAAAGGTATGGAATATTATTGATTGCTTAAGCTTTGCTTGATTTGCTTCCATTACAAAGCATCACCACAACACCTATTTATACTACTCCATGGAATGTTCTAGAGATGAGATATTTCCATGGATATTCTACTACGATCTAGATACTTCCTACATCATCTTGATTATTCCTAATACATCATCATCCTTATCCTAGTTCTAGATATTTCTATAACATTTAGCAACAATATTCTAGACATATATATGGATATTTTCTAGGATTATTCTTTGTCGTTCTAGAAGCTTCCATACCATTCTACGACTTTCTAGAAGCTTCCACTATATGGGCTCGGACTAAATCAAGTTTACGATCCAACAAAGACCTCCGAAAAGACGGTTTAGGATTAGAGTACAAATATTTTAAGATTATCGACGATGATACTTTTCCCCAACATAAATTTTCACTTACTTTCCCGCCGTTGTGTGATGCTAATATGTTCAGAGATGTAATCGGTTACTCTCACGGATTGTTTTGCTTGTTGTGTTGTTATCCAGGTACACATGAATTAGATTACGTGGCATCTATATGGAATCCGTCTATCAAAAAATCGGTAGATATTGTTGTGTCTAATCTGTTAGATAGATCTTTTATTGGTTTTGGGGTTTGTCGTGACACTAATGAACCTAAGATTGTAAAGATTAACAGGCTGGGAGTTAATTTCTGCTCATACGAAGTTGAGGTTTTTACATTAAGGTCAAGAGTGTGGAGAGAACCACTTAGTAAGTTTCCTAATAAATGGTTTGAGAACAGATGGGGTAAGAAACCGGTAGTTATCAACGGGGTTATATATTGGTTTTCGTTTGATGAATGGCTGATTGAGTCGCATGAGGGATTTAGTTATATGATTATTTCATTTGATTTGACAAGCGAAGAATTTAATCAAGTATACCTCCCAGATAAGTTGGCATTTGACAATGGCGACAGATTCTTATGTGATAGTCCCATATATAAACTAAGGGAGTCTCTTGCTGTGGTTAAATGCGATTTTAAGGCTAGTAAAGAAGTTTATAAAGTATGGATCATGGACAATACTCACAATAGTGTTTCTAAATCATTTACGAAGATATTTACTATTAACTTACCATATGTGTCACTAAGGACAATACTCGGATTTAGAAATAATGGAGAACTTATAATGACAATGAGAGATGATGATGATGATCATCATCATGATTCACTCTTACTTGTAGCTTGTGAACCTGGATCAGAACGCATGAATAGAATTGGGATTTCTGGAAAGTATTACGGTTCATTGTTTGTGAGCTCCTACAAGGAATCACTACTACTGCTTGATCAGCCAAATATGTACATTAAATGATTTTTATTAGCAATCCAAGGTTTAGTTCTGTTATTCATGTTTCGTTACTTATGTTGGATGCTTTTTCATTTCAAAACAAGAAATCTGATATTTAATGGCAAATCAGTTGTTTGAATAACAGCTTAACCTAGTCATATTATTCTTTAAATTGAATCATATTAGCTTGTAGATGCATCAATGTTATATTTTTCATAACATTACATGCCACATTAATTTATGCTTTGAAGCAAGTTTTGAGACGGTAATAAGTCAATATTTTTCTAATCTTTATTCTTGCATTTAGAGGATGAAAGCCAATATTCGCTGGGCATCAAAGCTTTTATTTTTCAAGTTCTAAGAGAAATATTTGATATGTTATATTGCAATTTGCAATCTCTTTGTTACGAACTTTTACGCGAGCACCTAATATAATTCATTACATTATCTGATTGAACTGAAATATAAATACTATTTATAAGCTGCCATTTCATAATTTCTGTATATCTTTGCTTGTCCTTTTTGTATGCTGCATCCGCCTTGTTTCTAGCATAATCAGAAGCAATAACATGGTGCACCGATAGGGAGCCAAGAAAGATGGTCAAATAAATGAGCACGATATCATGTCTCTTTTCATCTAAATCGAATAATGTCCATATTTTCATGAATACATAGGTATTGCTTATACACTGCATCATATCTCATCGTATTTTATCAATGGATGGCCGGCTGTTTGCCTTCTCTCTGTTGTAATTCAAATGATTTTCTTGATCTAAATCAATCCAATATATTTTCACCAAAAACGATTTTCAGTGTGTTCATGTGTAGATTATGTTGTTGCTAGCAATTTGGTAGGCATGTGTTTTTTGGTGATGGTCTGGATTCTAAATAAGTTAATTTCCAGACTCCAGAGAGGTATATTTTGTGAAATAGAAACCTTGTCCGCCCTTATGGCTACATAATTGACTCTACCAAGCTACTCATGAGGTCTTATTACTCGTACCATGAGTTAGTCAATATTGAACCATCGAAAACATAACTAATGAATCCAAAGGAGCAACACAACAGATTTAGAAAAACACAGAGTGTGTCTATGTATGTGAACTATATGTCTATAAGGAGTCAGTTTTGAGGTGCGATGTGCAAAATAAAGGTGTCCCCGAGATCAATAAAGAGATAAATAAAGGACTCAAATTGGCTTTATGTGCTTAATGGATAAGGTGGAGATCCGTAAAGATAGCAACTTCGTGCCTTCGAAAATAAAAATAAAAATGCAATCGACTTTTTTTTAGAAACACTTGTTATTGAACTATATAGAGCTACAATTAACTCAACAATAGCCTTCTTTGAGCCTGAATCCGATAACATGGAATTAATCGAAAAAAAACCCAATATAGTGAATTGTGAATCTTCGACTAAGCACAGGGATAGGATATCAACCAATCCATAGTGACATCGCATAAGTTGTTAGCTTGTTTAATTAATCGTGTCATGTTTCATCTAGTAAAGATAGAGGGGTAGTAAGGATGTGTCATAGCATAACCATAATTGTGTATTTCTATTTTCCACAGGCTACAAGTCGAGACTTGCTATCTACATCTCCACTTACCAATTATCAACGTTTTGCATCAAAGAAATATAAACAAGTCATTTTTTTTCTAGTAAATGAATAAATAAAACCAATTGGCCCAAAGCCGGATAAGATGCCCAGCCCAAACACTCAAATCACTGGCCCAATTTCCATGTATTTATATAAATTTTCACGAAAAACAAAATTTACCTATTTTTATAAAACCCTACTGCCACAAAAACCCTATCACAATGTCAGATCACATACCATTCGATTTACAAGTGGAAATCATCAAAAGGCTTCCAACTAAATCATTACTTAAGTTTAGAGCTGTTTCGAAAGCATGGAAGTCTTTGATCCATAGCGCGAAGTTTATTGCTGATTATAACCCTCAGTCACAGAATTTGCTTATAAGAACTGAAGACCACCGAAAAGTAGAGTTCAAATATTTTAAGATTATCGATGATGATACTTTTCCCCAACATAAACTTTCACTAACTATCCTGCCGTCGTGTGATTCTAATATGTTCAGAGATGTAATTGGTTACTCTCACGGATTGTTTTGCTTGTTGGGTTATTATCCCGATACACATGTATTAGATTACGTGGCAGCTATATGGAATCCGTCTATCACAAAATCGGTAGATATTGTTGTGCCTAATCTGTTAAAAAGATCTTTTATTGGTTTTGGGGTTTGTCGTGACACTAATGAACCTAAGATTGTAAAGATTAACAGGCTGGGAGTTAATTTCTGCTCATACGAAGTTGAGGTTTTCACATTAAGGTCAAGAGTGTGGAGAGAACCACTTAGTAAGTTTCCTAATAAATGGTTTGAGTACAGATGGGGTAAGAAACCGGTAGTTATCAACGGGGTTATATATTGGTTTTCGTTTGATGAACGGCTGATTGAGTCGCATGAGGGATCTAATTATATGATTATTTCATTTGATTTGACAAGTGAAGAATTTAATCAAGTATACCTCCCAGATAAGTTAGCATTTGACAATAGCAACAGATTCTTATGTGATAGTCCCATATATAAACTAAGGGAGTCTCTTGCTGTGGTTAAACGCGATGTTAAGGTTTATAAAGAAGTTTATAAAGTATGGATCATGGACAATACTCACAATAGTGTTTCTAAATCATTTACGAATATATTTACTATTAACTTACCGTTTGTGTCACTAAGGAGAATACTCGGATTTAGAAATAATGGAGAACTTATAATGGAAATGAGAGATGATGATGATCATGATTCAGTCATGCTTGTAGCTTGTGAACCTGGATCAGAACGCATGAATAGAATTGGGATTTCTGGAAAGTATTACGGTTCATTGTTTGTGAGCTCCTACAAGGAATCACTACTACTGCTTGATCAGCCAAATATGTACATTAAATGATTTTTATTAGAAATCCAAGGTTTAGTTATGTTATTCATGTTTCGTTACTTATGTTGGATGCTTTTTTATTTCAAAACAAGAAATCTGATATTTAATGGCAAATCAGTTGTTTGAATAACAGCTTAACCTAGTCATATTATTCTTTGAATCATATTAGCTTGTAGATGCATCAATGTTATATTTTTCATAACATTACATGCCACATTAATTTATGCTTTGAAGCAAGTTTTGAGACGGTAATAAGTCAATATTTTTCTAATGCTATTATTCTTGCATTTAGAGGATGAAAGCCAATATTCCCTGGGCACCAGAGCTTTTATTTTTCAAGTTCTAAGAGAAATTTATGATATGTTATATTGCAATTTGCAATCTCTTTGTTAAGAACTTTTACGCGAGCACCTAATATAATGCATTACATTATCTCATTCTTGGTTGATGAGGTGCCATGGTGTGGATGGTACTGATGATAGTGGAATCTGTTTCTAAGGATATGGTAGGCAGGCAGGTATTGTGTTCTTAGATTTTATTTAATTTTTTTTCCAGTTCAGTTAACCTCACTTTGACCAAACAAGAGAGTGCCTTTCCATGGGGATAAAAGACCAGTGAAGTGCCCATTAAAAGAACCTGTCGTCATTCATCCACATAAATATTACTGTATTACCTTATGCTTATAAAGAAAAATGCTACTTTAAGCAATGGTAATACTTACTTGAGATATTTTATTGTCATAACAACTACTTCTTTAAGAAGGCGTTTTGCATTCTCTAATTGATTATATCAATAATTGACTAAGCAACTGCTAAACTGCTAAGAGGTTTTTAGGATTACGTTTTGGAGTAGGTTATCTGATTATTACGTTTGCAAAAATGCAGGTAATCAGATTATTGTGTTTCGCACTTTGGCATTGGCAAACCCTTTGAAAAAATGTTTATTTACGTTTTCTTACTCCTTACAGACAAAGTGCTGTTTATAACCGTATTCCCAAACGCCCCATATCTTATATTCTTATAAGCAATCACAAACACCCTCTTGGTGATTTACTTTAGAATCGAGGTAGTAATCAGTTGATCAAGTATTGTGCCAATTGATTAATGTATAGGGTTGTTCTTTGTTGCATGTTTAGCTTATGTACCTATAGCGTCTTCTATCTATTTTACAAGACCAGTCTGATAAACAGACCATGGAAAAACAAGAGCTAATGCATCAACAAATGCTAAGCCAGCACCAGGAAGATATCCTCTCATTTTTAAGGTAACCTATTCAAATCAAGTTGAAACATGATACAACGGGTCTTTCTGTTTTTATTTATCTACATATTTACCACATTTTTTCTCTTAAATTATGCCCCAAATTAATTAAATTCTAATCTTAATAATGTTGATCTTTTATTTCGCGTGACGGCATTCAAAATTTTATCTCCGATGAAACTTTTTTAGTTAAACATAGTAATGGTTGTATGTTCAGCCACTCGAGGTGAGTCAGTTACTTATTTCGAAACACGCTAATGCAATCTTCAACTGAGCATGTACTAATACTTGGATTGTCGTTGTCGTTTTAGGTGCTTAAACATAAACAGTAGTTAGAGTGAATGTTCATTATGTGTTTAGGGTGCATTTAAGCCACACTTATGTGGATTTTTTTAATATGACCATTAAGGTAATGACGATCATCACATTTTACTTAACTCTGTATTTTGGTGTGGCAGCCACGCTAAGGATGTGGCTGCAGCCTTAGCGGGAATTTTATAATAGTGGTCAATTTGTATATATGAGTGTGTCGTCGCTAGAAAATATGTCGGAAGACTTTTGAATATTATGTACAATAAAGTTATTTTGAATGACACATGAATGGCACATTATCAGAACACACATTTAATGGAATTTTATGGCCATAACCATTAAGGTATGACGATCATCACATTTCATTTAACTCTGTATTTTGGCATAGCAGCCACACTAAAAATGTGGCTGCAGCCACGGAAGGAGTTTTTTTAATGACAGTGAGTCTGTATATCTGAGCCTATGCGTTGCTGATAAAAAGCTGGAAAGACTTTTCAATGGTATGTACAACAAACCTGTTTTGAATTTCACATGAATATTATGAGAACGCACATGAAATGGACTCTTTTGGCCATTGTTTATGAATCACAAATTTGTGGTTCTGGATATTGAGGTGAAGGTGGAAATACTCCTAATGAATTGAAAGTGCCTCCTGCAATCTCGATATTGAGACTCATGAAGGCTTATATGCGTTCTTCTGTTCTTTGTAAAGCTGCTTTACGGGGTTTTTTATTTGAGTTTAATTTTTATTTTCGGAACCAATTTGTGCTGAATCTATTTATTTTCACTTTCAATTTGCAGCCTTTATCGTACACGGTGACTGTAGATGAGGTCGTTCAAGGCTTTAGGTAAAAGTTGTTTATTTCTTTTTATTTTTTTAATATGACTTCAATATCGAAGGACGGATACATACATGATTGCTTTAGGCATTAGAAGTATACAAACCATTATTTTGTCGGCACTAGCCCATCTGTCCCAATTCAAGCCGTTCTCCATGACTGAATCAGACACACGGACGAGAAAGTAAGTTTTCTTGGATTTGTGAAATTGTTGCATGGTGTTTCGAGTTGGACCATGGCTAATAATAAACCTCAATAACATTTGTTTATTGGATGCGGCCATGCTATGAAGTGGGTTGGTTGAATTCGTGTCGACATTTGCAGTTAAAAGGTGGGAAATACTCATTTTATACATCAATTTAATGATCAGTCCTTTATGTAACTTGGGTTTCATTTAAAAAAATTTAAGATGTGGAATTAGCTTTAAAATAAGACCAGTAACAGGATTATTGAGAATCAAGTTTGGAGCAATCTTCCAACTTTATTCTAATCATAATTGTTGTCTTTGTTTTGGTGTAGCCTTTAATGCATAGGTAGTTAGAGTTGTTATATTCGGCTGGAGTAATCCCCACAAGAACAAGTGATCACTTAGCGCCAATAAAGGTTGATATATGTAACCACATCAACGCGAAATCATATAATTATATTGATGTTGTATTATGGTTTTTGTTTCTTACCTGCACTTTTATCATCTTCGTTGTTATCAGGATATTGGTAGCTATGAACTGGGTTAAGCTCTTACTGGTGTGTTTTTTATCATTTCAGGTGAAGTGGGTTCAGCCCGGAAAACTCTATACAAAGGTACAAGCTACAGTGGCATTCACGAGTGGAACAGCAGATCGAGCTCCGGACAACATATCAAAGCTACGATTGGAACAGGTACTTATTAATAAATCTGCAGATTCATCTGTCTCTAAATAAATTTACGTGTGTCCAAACAACCCCTTAGACAGAATCTGTCCAAACAGCCCTTAACCATTAATTTTTATTTTGCTCTCTTTCCTTTCGAATTTTGAAATTGCAAATGGTGTGTAGTTTAGATTGGAGATTAGCTATCGTCGCAGTCTTTGGATCATGTGAAGTCAGGAAGGACTGTGGCTAATTATTTTGTCATTGATAATAACCTGATAAAGGGCATGATGCAGGATAATCATGACATGGGAAGCGCACGATGCAGATAATATCAACGAGTTGGAGCAATAGTGGAGATACCAGGAAAGAACCACACTTTCTGAAACACTAGAGACGCTGGGCTATGTCGACAAAATAATAGTCTGTATACGTCTAATGCCTAAAGTTGTGTATACTTATACAAAGTGTGGCTTAAATGCCATTTAGAAGCTGTTCAGCCTGCTGGTAGCGGCTTTGCAGCATGTTACTATATTTGTTTTTTCAAGTATATCTATTAATGAAATGGTATTTTCTTGCTATGTATCCAAAGAAGCATATGTATACAACCAATTCCTTTGGATATCGTCATGCATTAGACATATATTTGTTTTTTCAAGCAATTCCTTTAGCAAGCATATGTATCAAAAGGAATTAATTTGGTATTTAAAGAATTGCTCAGTCCGTTACAAATAATATTCAATTTAAAGAAGCATATGCTGACGGTATCCAAAGGAATTGCTTCGTATTTATGGATATAAGTAGACGCCTTCTTATAGCAGACAAAAACAAAAGATTGGTAGGAAATTTATACAAGTTATGTGTAGGTAGCTTTCATCTAATTTATCAAAGTTTTCGACGTTTGACATTATACCACAAACACGTCATTGTCTATGATATATCGGTCTTTGAATACATAAACATAAACACGACCGCCCCGCAGCAACGCGCGGGCAAACCTGCTCGTTTATGCTAGAAAAATATCGATGTTTAGATTATGTAATCGGCTTTTGCATTGTCTAACAAAAGTTAAGGGACGACGGAGCATTTCTTGACACGAAGGATATAAGATGGTAAAAGCACATTCGCATGTACTTACATCTTTAACTATTTATCATATAATCTTATAGTTGATCTTGTTGGATGTGTTTTTATGGACTTATGACCGGTGCTCAGCATTCTAACTAATATAAGCTAATCTCCCAATGATGTGTGACTCGGTTAATTTCTTCACTGAGGAAAAGTTTGGGTTTGATGTTGTGATTCACATTGCCTCTTGGTTCATTTGAAGATATGAAAACCGTGTTTGCTTTGTTACAAAACTGTCATGTAAAATCACACCCATATGTCTCTCATGGATCCTTCATGGGAATATAGGCATTAAATTCGATTTGCTTAGTTTGGTCAGATGATTCTACTATTGGGTGCTTGTAACAAACTGTTGTAATGTGTTGCAAGTTGGTATATTTTGATGAAAATGCTGTTAAAAAAAGCTTCTTTCAACGTCATTAAAAAGAAAAAGTTGCATCCTATTGCATCTAGTAAACATAGAGGTGTTTAACAATGCGTCATAAGCCAAAATTTGATCTATTTCCTAATAACAATAACTCTATATTTCTTGAATCTGTTAGATATTTTGCTTAAACCGAATTCATACATTTACTCTTGAGGAGTGATGCATTGCAAAAGTGGTAAAAAGGAGATTAATAAACAAGTTTTTTTGTTTTTGTTATTTATTTATTTGTTAATAGAATTATAAAGCCCAAACACTTAAACCATTGGCCCAATTTGCATGTACTTCTTTTTAGGGAATATGTCACCCAATGGTAGTCAAGTTTTATGAGTGTTCTAATTTGATACCTCAAACTTTCTACTAATCACAAAAACCATCAAAGTTTCAAAAGTGTTTCATTCTTATGTAATTTTCTAAAATTAATGTGCTTAAAGTACCAATTTATGCATTAACATGTTGTACATTAATTTTAAACACCTATCCCCCTGAATTCAACTAATTTCAACCAACTTTATGTACAACTCGTTAATGCATGACTAAACATAAACAATAACCACAAAATAAGAATCAAGTTTGAGAAGTGTTCCATTCAGGTCACTCTAACATAAAAATTACATAGGAATGGAACAGTTTTGAAACTTTGATGATTTATATGGTTGATATGAAGTTTGAGGTACCAAATTGAAACAGATCTCAAACTTGATTACTATTTGATGATTTTCATCCTTCTTTTTATACAACTTTTCACGAGAAACAAATCTATAAATACATAATTTACCTATTTTTATAAAACCCTAAAGAAATTCTGCCACAAACATTATATCTCAATGTCAGATCACATACCATTCGATTTACAAGTGGAAATCATCAAAAGGCTTCCAACTAAATCATTACTTAAGTTTAGAGCTGTTTCGAAAGCATGGAAGTCTTTGATCCATAGCGCGAAGTTTATTGCTGATTATAACCCTCAGTCACAGAATTTGCTTATAAGAACTCAAGGCCACCGAAAAGACGGTTTAGGATTAGAGTTCAAATGTTTTAAGATTATCGATGATGATACTTTTCCCCAACATAAACTTTCACTAACTATCCCGCCGTCGTGTGATTCTAATATGTTCAGAGATGTAATTGGTTACTCTCACGGATTGTTTTGCTTGTTGGGTTATTATCCCGATACACATGTATTAGATTACGTGGCAGCTATATGGAATCCGTCTATCACAAAATCGGTAGATATTGTTGTGCCTAATCTGTTAAAAAGATCTTTTATTGGTTTTGGGGTTTGTCGTGACACTAATGAACCTAAGATTGTAAAGATTAACAGGCTGGGAGTTAATTCCTGCTCATACGAAGTTGAGGTTTTACATTAAGGTCAAGAGTGGAGAGAACCACTTAGTAAGTTTCCTAATAAATGGTTTGAGTACAGATGGGGTAAGAAACCGGTAGTTATCAACGGGGTTATATATTGGTTTTCGTTTGATGAACGGCTGATTGAGTCGCATGAGGGATCTAATTATATGATTATTTCATTTGATTTGACAAGTGAAGAATTTAATCAAGTATACCTCCCAGATAAGTTAGCATTTGACAATAGCAACAGATTCTTATGTGATAGTCCCATATATAAACTAAGGGAGTCTCTTGCTGTGGTTAAACGCGATTTTAACTCTAATAGAGAAGTTTATAAAGTATGGATCATGGACAATACTCACAATAGTGTTTCTAAATCATTTACGAAGATATTTACTATTAACTTTCCGTATATGTCACTAACGAGAATACTCGGATTTAGAAATAATGGAGAACTTATAATGGAAATGAGAGATGATGATGATCATGATTCAGTCATACTTGTAGCTTGTGAACCTGGATCAGAACACATGAATAGACTTGAGATTTCTGCAGATTTTTCATTGTTTGTGAGCTCCTACAATGAATCACTACTACTGCTTGATCAGCCAAATATGTACATTAAATGATTTTTATTAGCAACCCAAGGTTTAGTTCTGTTATTCATGTTTAGTTACTTATGTTCGATGCTTTTTTATTTCAAAACAAGAAATCTGATATTTAATGGCAAATCAGTTGTTTGAATAACAGCTTAACCTAGCCATATTATTCTTTGAATCATATTAGCTTGTAGATGCATCAATGTTATATTTTTCATAACATTACATGCCACATAATTATTAATCTAGGCTTTGATGCAAGTTTTGAGTTAGTAAGTCAATATTTTTCTAATCTTTATTATTACATTTAGAAGATGAAAGCCAATATTCCCTGGGCATCAGAGCTTTTATTTTTCAAGTTCTAAGAGAAATATTTGATATGTTATATTGCAATTTGCAATCTCTTTGTTAAGAACTTTTTCGAGCACCTAATATAATTCATTACATTATCTCATTCTTGGTTGATCATATATTTAATCTATCTGGATCATGGACCATATCTGTATGAATGATCTTCTACAAAGTCGGCCATTGACTTTGTAATAAATTAGCACATATGAGCAATGGGTTTGAATCTTTCTAAACAGTAACCATCACTCCGTGACTTCCACAATTCAACTGTTGCATAATATAGCAGATACAAATGACTTTTACTAATATTCTCTGGATACTCATCGTCTCTTTATTACAACACGAGGCTGCAACATACAATGCTATCTGTGATGTTAAGACTAGCTTGACTGTCTGAAAAAGTCTATTGAATTGTCTGATTGAATTGAAATATAATTACTAGTAATGAGCTGCCATTCCATAATTTCCGTATATCTTTGCTTGTCCTTTGCGTATGCTGCATCTGCCTTGTTTCTAGCATAATCAGAGCCAAAACATGGTGCACCAATAGGGAGCTAAGAAAGATGGTCAAATAAATGAGCACGATATCATGTCTCTTTTCACCTAAATTGAATAATGTCCATATTTTCATCCATACATAGGTATCGCTTAGACAGTTGCATCATATGCTATTGTAGTTTATCAATGGATGGCCGGCTGTTTGCCTTCTCTCTGTTGTAATTCAAAGGATTTTCTTGATCTAAATCAATGCAAGATATTTTCGCCAAAAACGATTTTCAATGTGTTCACGTGTAGATTATGTTGTTGCTAGCAAATTGGTTGGCATGTTTTTTTTTTTTTTTTTTTTTTTTTTTTTTTGGTGATTGTCGGAAATTAAATAAGTTAATTTTTAGACTCCGGAGAGGTATATTTTGTGAAATAGAAACTTTTTTCGCCGTTATGTCTACATAACTGACTCTACTAAGCTAATCATGGGGTCTTATTACTCATACTGAGTTAGCCAAATTTGAGCCATCGACAACATAACTAAAGAACCCAACAGAGCAACACAACGGATTTAGAAAAACACAGGAGTGTGTCTATATATGAGAACTACAAGTCTATAACGAGTAAGTTTTGAGGTGCGATGTGCAAAACAAAGGCCACCCCCTTTGATATATATCACTGAGATTTGTGATTTTCTATAAAAGAGATGAATAAGAGACCCAAATTGGCTTGATGTGCTTAACGGATGAGGTGGAGACCTATAAAGATAGCAACTTTGTGCCTTCGAAAATAAAGACAAAAATGCAATCGACTCTTTTTAGAAGGGTTTTTGCACCCAAGGGTTATTGTACTTTTTATAAATATTTAATTTGGTCATTGTACTAATTTTGTGTTCATTCAAGTCACTCTACTATTATTTATGTTTGAAATACTAAGTAAACTTTGAGAACTTACACAGTTAAGTCATCTATACTCTTTTTTTTACTCCACTCCAACCTCTATGTTATCAAATAACTCACGTCATTTTTGTTGTATTTTTTTAATAATAAGTATATTAATTATATTTATAATACTAGTTGTATATGTTAAATTTAATTTGATTTTATGTATGCATATTGTAACCAAACATTTAACATTCTAACCGAACATTTAAACAAGCTTAAATTGGTTAACCTAATGCGATGTTTATATATGTTTGTGGCAGAGTAAACCAAAAGTACTAATCTCAATATTGTCTTCATCAAGTCATACTATAAGTTTAGGTGTACAATTGTATCAAGATACTCATACTTGGCGTTGTGCATAACAATTGTATAAACTATTAAAAATTGTAACATTTTTAGTTATGATTGTTAAAACTTATAAACAAGCTTGGTTGATTGTAACTGATGTACGAATAGATACAAATTAGCAGTAAATAATATAACTAAGTTTATATAAATATAAATAAATTAAAGTAATAAATTTGTGAATAGAAAATTTTTAAATAAAAAATTGTGATGTGAAAATAATGATGTGATGTCATACTTAATAATGCGGGCTTTTTTTATTACATGAAAGTTGATGTGGAGTTGACATAGAGTATGAGTGACCTTATAGTTTGAGTTCTAAAAGTTTAGTTACTCTATTAAGTTTAAATAATAGTACAATGACTTGAATACATACAAAAATACTATAATGACCTAAATGAACATTTTTAAAAAGTACAATGACTCTATGTGCAAAAACCTTTTTTTAGAAACACTAGTTATTAACTATTTAGAGCTACAACTAACTCAACAAAAACCTTATTTGAGCCTAAATCCGATAACATGGAATTAATCGAAAGAAAAACCCTAGTATAGTGAATTGTGAATCTTCGAGTAAACACAGAGATGGGACTACTGAAATGATTGATAACATCATTTAAACACTTATGGTTTTCCTTTTTTCTTTACTTGCTTAAGCATGAATGGCATATCAACCAAGCCATTTGACATCGCATAAGTTGTTAGCTTGTTTCATTAGTCGCGTCATGTTTCATCTAGTAAAGATAGAGGTGTAGTAAGGATGTGCCATAGCATAACAGCAATTCTCCTTTAGACGGAGTGTGTGAGCAGTCAGCGTTACCGATCATGAACTCTTTGCATCAATAAACAAGTCATTTTTCTAATAGAAAATTATAAATTAATAAAACCAATTGGCCGAAAGCCGGATAAGATGCACAGCCCAAACACTCAAATATCACTGGCCCAACTTGCATGTACTAATATAAATTTTCACGAGAAACAAATTTATAAATACACAATTTACGTATTTTTGTAAACCCTAATAAAAATTCTCCCACAAACATCATATCACAATGTCAGATCACATACCATTTGATATGCTAGTGGAAATCATCAAAAGGCTTCCAACCAAATCATTACTTAAATTTAGAGCTGTTTCAAAAGCATGGAAGTCTTTGATCCATAGCGCGAAGTTTCTTGCTGATTATAACCCTCAGTCACAGAATTTGCTTATAAGAACTAAAGGCCGCCGAAAAGACGGTTTAGGATTAGAGTACAAATATTTTAAGATTATCGATGATGATACTTTTCCCCAACATAAACTTTCACTAACTTTCCCGCCGTCGTGTGATGCTAATATGTTCAGAGATGTAATTGGTTACTCTCACGGATTGTTTTGCTTGTTGTGTTGTTATCCAGATACACATGAATTAGATTACGTGGCAGCTATATGGAATCCGTCTATCAGAAAATCGGTAGATATTGTTGTGCCTAATTTGTTAGTTAGATCTTTTATTGGTTTTGGGGTTTGTCGTGACACTAATGAACCTAAGATTGTAAAGATTAACAGGCTGGGAGTTAATTTCTGCTCATACGAAGTTCAGGTTTTTACATTAAGGTCAAGAGTGTGGAGAGAACCACTTAGTAAGTTTCCTAACAAATGGTTTGAGTACAGATGGGGTAAGAACCGGTAGTTATCAACGGGGTTATATATTGGTTTTCATTTGATGGACGGCCGATTGAGGCGCATGAGGGATTTAGTTATATGATTATTTCATTTGATTTGACAAGCGAAGAATTTAATCAAGTATACCTCCCAGATAAGTTAGCATTTGACAGTGACGACAGATCCTTATGTGATAGTCCCATATATAAACTAAGGGAGTCTCTTGCTGTGGTTAAATACGATTTCAAGGCTGATAAACAAGTTTATAAAGTATGGATCATGGACAATACTCACAATAGTGTTTCTAAATCATTTACGAAGATATTTACTATTAACTTTCCGTATGTGTCACTAATGACAATACTCGGATTTAGAAATAATGGAGAACTTGTAATGGAAATGAGAGATGATGATGATGCTAATTCATTCATGCTTGTAGCTTGTGAACCTGGATCAGAACGCATCAATAGACTTGGGATTTCTCAATATCTTATTGGTTCATTGTTAGTAAGCTCCTACAAGGAATCACTACTACTGCTTAATCAGCCAAAAATGCATTAAATGATTGTGTTAGCAACCTAAGTTTTAATTCTCTCTCTGTTATGCATGCTTAGTTATTTATGTTCGACGATTTTTTATTTCAAAACAAGAAATCTGATATTTAATGGCAAACCGGCCACTTGTTTCATATAATTCTTTGAATAATTTGAGCTTGTAGATGCATCAATGTTACGTTTTTCATAACATTACATGCCACATAATTATTAATCTATGCTTTGAAGCAATTTAGAGGCGGAACGTCAATATTTTCTAATATTGATTCTTGCATTTAGCGACTGAAAGCCAATATTCCTGGGCATCAGAGTTTTTTTTTTTTTTTTTGGCTAACTCTGTGGTGTTATACTATATTTTTCTATTACGCCAGTAGCTATGATCTAATTCTTTAAGTTATCACATTCTTGGTTGATCATGGACCAACCAATTATATTCCGCTCTTACAAAGAGTTGACATTGATTTTTTTCCTGTATCTGCCATATACGTATGACTGATACTCTACAAAGTCGTCTGTTGATTTTTTTAAATAACTTAATACATATGAGATATGGGTTTGAATCTTTCTAAACAGATATCTAAACATCACTCATTGACGTGCACAGTTTTGCTGTTGCAAAATAGCTGCAGATACAGTTGACTTTTACTAATATGCTTTGTTATTGGTCTAGATATTAGACTGTTTCACCATTGGGCCTTTGGCTCAGTGGTATCTGCAATGATGGTGAAGAGCCCAAAAGCCAAGGCTGCGGGGGTTCGATCCTGAGCAACGTCAGGGTTTTCATCCGGTCGTTACTCCAGCAAGGAAACTTGTGTGGAGGCGGGTACGGTTTCCTCGCGGCACTGAAGCCACTCATCTGTACCAGCGTGGACCCGGTTAAGACAACATAGTCTGGTCGATGTGGGGTTAGGGCCTCCTTTCGGGGAGGTGGTGAAACCTAAGTTGGAAATTCACCTGTCAAAAAAAAGATATTAGACTGTTTCTAGAACATAGCTTATGCAGTATACTGCAATAATTCCAAATTGGTCCAACTCAATTAAAATGATGTGTATATTGTCTTTTTCTTACAGTCTGAGACACATAAAATACAACCTTTTTTTTAATGAAACTGATCATGGACTTGAATATGAAAAAGTCTAATACATGCATCTGAAATAATATTTAACTTTCTGATTAAAGATCGGTTTGATCAGTATAAATACTAATGATGGGATTCCGTCCATCTTTAAAGATATCGAAATCATTATCTTCCATGGCGAGAAGTAGAAGGCCATCCCATAATTTCTCCATTTGTTTTCTTGTCTTTTTCGTATGCTGGATCAGCATTGTTTCTGTTGAAACACGGTGCATTGAGAGGGAGCGGAGAGCGCTACTTCAGTTCAAAAACGGGTTAGTGGATGATTATGGCATGCTATCTTCTTGGAGCAGTCATAAAAGCTCTATTGATTGCTGCTCGTGGAGAGGTGTAGCTTGCAGCAACAGAACTAATCATGTTATAATGCTCGATCTTCATGGATATTGGCCAGATGATCTTGGTAAGCCAGTTGGACTTACTGGTGACATCAACTCTTCGTCGCTGCTTGGGTTAAAACGCTTGCAACATTTGGACCTCAGTTTTAGTAGCTTCACCAGGATTCCAGAATTCATCGGCTCCCTTAGAAGACTTCGCTACCTCAACCTTTCCTACGCCGATTATGAAGTATCCAAAGTCCCCTCAATTGGGGAATCTTTCATACTTGCAAACTCTTGATCTCTCAGTTTCTTCCGTCATTTGAAAACACAGAGTGGCTCTGTAAACTTTCTTCGCTCGAATTCTTAGACCTCAGTTATATGGACCTGAGTTATTCTAGTAATCTGTTAGAAAATGTGATCACACGGCTTCCTTCACTTTTCGAACTAAGGATAGATAGCTCTCTTCTTCCAGAAATTCCTGAAAATAAATTATATCCAATCACCAATTTCTCAAGGTCTCTGTCTATTCTAGATCTCTCCACTAACTATCTTCCCTCCTATTCGATATATCCTTGGTTATTCAACCTCAGTGGAAGCCTTACTGATATCAACCTCTCCTACAACGAGTTGTTTGGTACCATTCCTGAAGCATTTGGTGCATTTAAGTTCCTACAGAACTTAGTTTTGACAACAAATGGCCTTAAAGGTGGTATTCCAAAATCATTTGGGAACTTAAGCAACTTAGTTTCACTAAACTTAGCTAGGAACAATCTCAAACAAGACCTTCGTAAGTTATTCCACGTCTTGAGAGGGGCAGAGAAGTCCATCCATGTTTTGGATTTGAGTGATAATGAGATAAGTGGTTCCTTGCCCGATTTTACTACATTCACCGCTTTGAAAGAATTATATCTTAATGGTAATAAGATAAGGGGACCTTTCCCTCAAAAATTTGAGAAAATCTCGAATCTATTCGTCCTTGATTTGGCTGATAACCAGATTAGTGGATTTCTCCCAAATCTGTCGGCTCTTTCTTCGTTGAGGGAGTTATATTTTGAGAGAAATCGTTTGCAAGGGACTTTAGGAGAAAAGATTATGCCACTTTCGCAGCTACAATTCTTAGGGGCCTCTTCAAATCTCTTGCATGGTACAATCTCCGAAACTCACCTAAAGAATCTTTCTCATCTAGTTTATCTTGATCTGTCATTTAACTCCCTTGTTCTCGAACTTGATTCTGATTGGTCTCCAAATTTTTCGCTCGACGTTATTTCATTGTCATCTTGCAAGTTGGGTCCTGCTTTCCCAACCTGGTTGCAAACTCAGAAGAATTTCTCCATAATTGACATCTCTAATGCTCAAATCGACGATTCTGTCCCTGATTGGTTCTGGAAGCAATTAGCACCAACCCTTCGCTACCTAAATGTATCATTTAATAAGATTCGTGGAAGTGTGCCAGATCTGATGTATGGGAACGATCCTTACATCGATTTAAGCTCCAATAACTTCTTGGGCCCTGTGCCATGGTTTCCTTGGAACACCCGAACATTAGTTTTGTCAGACAATATGTTTTCCGGATCTATTTCATTCGTGTGTAATTTCACAACCATAATGCGACTTGATCTTTCGAATAACCAACTTTCAGGAGAGATTCCGGATTGCTGGATGACCTATTTTTACCTCCTTTTTCTCAATCTTCAAAATAATAAGTTCTATGGTAGAATACCCACATCACTGGGATCCCTACCAAACATTCTTGTGTTGAGTATGCGTAGCAATAGACTGAGTGGAGAACTACCTTCCTTAAAAATTGCACCCTTCTGCAACTTCTTGATATCGGAGAAAATAATATCTCTGGTCACATGCCTGCTTGGATCGGGGAAAGTCTATCACGGTTAAATGTTCTAAGCTTACCATCCAATGGGTTCCATGGTACCGTGCCTACAAGCTTTTGCAGGCTTTCCAAGATGCAGATCTTGGACATCTCTGTCAACAATATATCTGGAACCATACCAACGTGCCTTAGCAACTTAAGTGGCATGACCAAGAGAAAAACCGAAGTCCCATTCATTGGCTTCAACAGCGTCCAGCTGGAACGTACTAGGCTCTACATTAACCGAGTTACGTATATGTATCAAGCATTATTGCTATGGAAAGGAAGGTTATCCAAATACAGAAGTACTTTGGGTCTGGTTAATAGCCTTGATCTTTCTAGCAATATGTTCAACGGAGAAATACCAAGTGAGATTACCCGTCTTACAGGACTTGTTGCTTTAAACCTTTCAAGGAACAACTTAACCGGGCATATACCGCAAGATATTGGAAAATTAAGATGGTTGGATTTCCTTGATGTGTCGAGAAACCATCTAGGTGGTGGCATTCCGACAAGCCTTTCACAGTTGGCCAATCTCGGCATGCTCGACCTTTCCAACAACAACTTGTCAGGTAGGATACCAACTAGCACTCAGTTACAAAGCTTTGATGCTTCATCATACAATGGGAATCCTGCACTTTGTGGGATTCCACTTCCTAATGTATGCCTAGAAGATATCGTCCCTCAGATCCCACAAACTACGCTAGGATCCGATGTCTCTAGAGACCAAGATAGGCTCATAACTCGAGGGTTTTTCATTAGTCTTTTCATCGGATCAACCTTTGGATTTTGGGGGGTTTGTGGTGCTTTGGTTGTCAATGATGCATGGAGATATGCATACTACGAGTTCATGAACCATGTCAAAGATTGGATCTATGTAGTGATAGTCGTGAACTACAACAGGTTGAAGACGCGGTCCTGGCCAAAACGCTAATACTACATGCTGTTTTCACCTCTATCAAAGAAGCATGTGCATTAAGTCCGCTCCTTGTCTCAACGCAACCATTACTACCTTTTGATTACATTATTCCATTCTTTGATGTTATTCATTAGCCTTAACATAATTGTTTCAGAATTTCGTTGTTAAATTGTCTTACATGTTTTTCCTTGAAAGCTAAATAAGTTGCCAATGCCATTATACAATGCATTACTATACTACATTTCAAAATCTGGCTCGAACAAACTTATAATAGCCATTGAGCAAGCCTCTACCTTCGAGATAGGGAAGGATGTCTACGTCTCATCTCCTTCATACTTCATGGAAGGCGAGATTGGGTACCATTGAGTTGTCAAGCAAATAATTATTTACTTTAACCATGAACATCAAGTGACCATAATGGTATAAAAAATATGAATGCCAAGTTATTATTTCCGGTTTATCACATTTGCAAGAGCCTATTAACTATTATAAAAGGGCTAAATGGGCCTAGTTGAATGGAATGTTTTAGAACCACAAGTACGATTATATTTGGGCTGAATAACTTATTGGGCTTATGCAGTTCTGTGTGATGTGGTAACCATTTTCAAAATTATGTAGAGTAAAATGACAAATACCATTTTATCAAAACGTATTTCAAAAATACCAAAAATTCGGTGACCTTGCCGTTTTTTTTAATCTTAATTGCAAGCATGAACAGAAATCTCGAAGGGTTCCAAGAAAAGCAAAAAAAAAATCGCAAAGTATGAAGAACACTAAATTTGTCGTTGAAATGTCACTAACTAGCGCTCAAGTTTCGCTAAATGCTGCTAAAATTGATGCCAGAAATGTTGCAAGTTTGGGGAAAAAATATTACATATATGCTAATAAAAAATGTTGTGAGTCCAAAGTTTCTTAGTATATTATAAAAACCGGTTAGATATTTTTTATACATACATGGAAAACGACATCGTTATTGATTCTACTTTCTATTTTTAAATATCTACACTATATTTTTATACATATATCATTTTGTATAATTAATTGTATCGTACACTATACAACACGTATTGCACAAATTGTGGTGTATAAACAATATATATATATATATATATATATATATATATATATAATCCGGATCGATTGGTAAGAGTTTTAGATTGGAAGAGTGGTAGGAATCTTGATCACTCATTTTATTATACCAACAAAAGGGTAAGATGGGTATTCACTCTTTTCATATTTCACTACCTCATAAAAGCATTTTAAATCTTCATATCATGAGTTTTTTTTTCACTCGCTCGGATCTATTGATTCATTTTTCCTATTCGCTTTCTTCTTTACGCTCGCCACACCCCAACCAATATTCTAGAAACTTAAGATTACTCCTCCTCTCTTTTAATTATTTAGTTTTGTGATGTTCTTATAATGACGTACCTTTTTTTTATATTAATATAGTTTGCTAGATTCATTAGATTGTATCAATTTGTAAAGAATAAAAAGGAAATTACTGGCTTAATTCATCATTTTTTTCCAGTGTGTAGTGGTTAAAAAAATGAAAAGCAATAAACTACTATCGATTCACGAATCCGAATGATTCAAAACAAAATAACAATAAATCTTTTATTGATTCACTAATTCATTTAATAACAAACAAATAAGTATGATTCACAAATAAAAAAATAATTCAAAATAAAATACAAACAACAAAAACAACTTGAGTGTTAGCTTCAAATTTTGCAATTAATATTAAAAACTAGTTAGTTTTACCAAAGATTAAATACTTTTACAAAGCGACTACGTATTATGATTCAAAACTCAAAAGATATGTTCCACATATGTTACATTGGAAAACTTGAATCATATACCAGAAAAAGATTTTCTTTACTCATAGTTTAGGTTGCCAATATCCATCTTTAATCATCAAAACAAATTTGTATAATCTTTATTAGTAACTAGGAATAAAAAAATTAAAAAAATGAATGATTCACTAAAACATAAACAAGAATAGAAAATGAAGCTGACGTTCCATTCTTGATGCAATTTGAATTTTTTAGAACATGTAACTGTTTGGAATCATTATTATTTAATTAAATGTTTTAATGATTCAATTACTATTTTACCCTTTTTATTTAAATTAAAAATCTACACAATGCATTAAAACTAGTTGATCTTAATGGCCCAAATTAATTCTCAATCTTCTCAATCTAAAACCCTTCTCAATGGAACCAAAGCCTATATATATATATATAACATGTCTTGATATCACCCATGTTATATAAAAGATTCAGCTCTTTTCCAAGGTTGACAATTTGCGTTTACTCATGTTGGAATCAAAGTTGGCGTAGATCGTTTAGGAGTATTTATGAGCGGTGAGCGGTGAGCGTTGAGCGTTGTGATTATTAATGCTCATTTGACAAACAACAAGTAGCTTATCCATTTTCTCGGAATCCTCCTTTTGATGCGGTGGGTTGCAACCCACTAGTTTTACAACCCTCCTAGGCAGAGTACCTTCGTTGTACTGTAGTATAGCCAAGACTTGAGTGATTGATCGTTCTCTAGAAAAATAGTGAGGAACGTTCGAAGTGTATGACGATTTAAGTCTAAGGTTGAGAGAAGATTATTTTTAGTCTCTTTATTTTTTTATTTGAAAGCAAGTGAAAATCTAGGGTTTGAGAGATGTTGACTTTAGAAATACTTAATTAAATTACTAACTAAACTAAAATATAAGAAAATTAAATTAACAAGAAAAGAAAAGTGGTGGTGAAATTCTTATATGATGTGAATATATTTACTTAGAATTCCATTACTCCCTAGTTATTTTCTCGCTATGAATGTCACTTACTTGCCTAATGCGGTGTGAAGTATTCTTTATTACCTATTGCGGGTTGGTCAGGTCTCACGCTTATGAACTAGCCTAAATGGGAGACGCCTATGTGAGTGTCAATATCCCATCCAATAACTAACTCACACAATAAATACCCTTCTCAATTAATTCCTAAGACATAAGCTTTAATTGGACAGTTTTTAGCGGACGTTCAAGCTACCCATATAGGATCATAGCCGCTTCCAACTCCTAACGTACACAACATTGACAAGAAATGATAAACAAGCAATTAATAACCAGGGTTCATGCAATTCTAAGTAAATACTCATTAGTTTATCCAAACATAGTAATAGAGAAACAAGTAAATAAGCAAATCGCTCAATAAAACATTGATGACGTATAGCACGTACAACAGGCCTACTGGGCCTAACTCGTGTTATACACATACTAGGCCCAGGCCCAACAACGATAATAACTACGAATACTGGACCAATAATAAGCCCAATAACGAAATTTGCTATAGTCCAAACTCAAAGACGCACGCAGGATACTTAGCGGACCAAACCTCCAACCGCGGAAGGTATCCTGTGTCCGCATCCGCTGACACACGTAACCTTGCCCGACGAGGATCCCACTCCGGCTTCTAACTCTTATATGCGAGTAATCAGGAAACCCTAGCGGTAAACCTCGCCTATAAAAGGGGCTCTAATCCCTATACAAGGTACAACTTTCTCTCTCATAATAACATACACATACTCTCATTTCTCTGACAAGAATGTGTACTTACTCTAACGCTGGAGTCTAATCGTGGGGTCCATCCCCACGATAAGGCTAACGGTTTACTCTTTCTTGTACAGGATTCAACTGTTACTTGGATTAGTACAAGATCGACCACTAATAGCTTGTTAGCCTAGCCCAACAAGCAACATTAATACCCATCACAACCCGTCACACTTTTTGTACTAACAAGTTGGCGCCATCCATAGGACACAGTACACAACTGCGTTCTCGAAAATACTCACCATGAGCACTCGGTTCGAACCGACTCCCGCTCCCGCATCCGCAGTGCGGAACACGGTGGGAAGAGGGGACAATATAACTCAGGCAAAACTTGAAGGGCTTGCGTCCGACGCAGCTGTCAAGAAGTACTGTGACAAGTACTATGACCAGATCTTGCCAATTGTGACAGAGAAAGTTAGAAAGAAGGAAGAAAGGGACAAAGCTATAGAAGCGCTAAAAACTCGGCTCGACTTCCGCGAGGCGCCACAACACTCCGAATCAGGAAGGCTGACCAGAAGAAGGGATTTGAGGAGAAAGATCGAGTCTCGAAAACGTCAAAACACAAGGGAAGGCTCCGATCAAAGACGTAGTCGATCCAGGTCAACAAAGAAGAAAAACGTTGAAATAGAAGAGGTGTTCAAAAGACTGCGCAAGAATGTGTTTCAAAGGCTAGGAGACAAGGTTAAAAGTGTCTCCGTGTACTCCAGAGATCCCAAGAAACCAAGTCATCACGGCTCTCAAAAAGAGGAGGAAAGCGGTTATCATAACTCTTATTCGCGAAGAACAGAGCCTTGTTCTGAAAGGCGTGAAGACAGTCGGGCATACTCGCGGAGGACCGGTCAACTTTCCGAAAGTGAAGACAGCGGAGGTGAATATTGGAGGCCCGTATCTAAAAAGCAGAAGTCGGACATCGATGACGATGACTTAGCCAAACCTTGGGTATGCTAGGAGACTGATCATTTCACTCCGCGCATTCGTTATTTTGACATGCCCAAGAAAACACGAATGCCCACTAACGTGAAGACATACGACGAAAGTGAAGATCCCAAGATCACCTAAAATTTTCCAAGCAAGAGCGAAGAGGAACGCTAGGCCATGCCAACCTGGTGCCACATGTTCAATTCTACGCTACCGGGTCCACTAGGGTGTGGTTTGATGACCTCCCACCGAATTGGTAGATAGCTTTGATGAGTTGAAAGAACTCTTCCTAGCGAACTTCCTTCAACAAAAGAAATGCATAAAAGATCCTGTAGAACTTCACCACATCAAGCGAAAGAGGAGAAACTATGGAAGACTTCATGAAGAGATTCAAGGCGGCGTGGATGTCAAAGGAGCACCGAAGTCATGAAAATCTCGATTTCATGCACGGATTATTAACCCGAGTGATTAAGCGCTTGCAAGATAAAATACCCAAGTCGGTGAGCGAAATGATGAGGGTAACATCATCTTCCTATGAGGAGAAGTGGCGCAGGAAACCATGAGAAAAGAGATCGCTTCCCTGTGCCATGGAAGCCGCACGAACTCAGGTGAAACAAGGCTTCAAAAGGGATACGAAAACCACTTCAGACGGAAAGAAAGAAACACAGGTTCACTCTCCTCTCAAAGAACCAAAGGAAATACGGCATTGGAAAAGCAAAATTCAAAACTCCTCCACCAATGATCTCACCGATCGAAAAAGAAACGACAAATATTGTGCTTTTCACGGAGAGGTAGGACATAATCTGATGAGTGCATGCATCCGAAAAGACAAATAGAAAAATTGTTAAAATTGGGAAGCTATCAAACGTAATAAAGGAACCGAAACAAAAGCAGGAAAAGGATCAATCCAAGACGCCCAAAAGGAGAGACATCCGGAAGGATAAACCTCTCGCAATCCTAAATGGTGCGAACCCAAGAACGAGTGACGCAACAAAGGATTACACAAAGTTTATCTCTAACCGAATATCTCATTCCGCTACTAACCGAAGAAGGAAATGACGGGCCAATGGTTATTGAAGCGAAATCGGGGCACTTCATACACCGCATATACATTGACGGAGGTTCCGCTTTGGAAATCCTATGTTAATACAAATAAGCCGTAAAACGCTTATTTATATTTTACGATCTTCTAATGTTTTGTCGATAACAAAAGTAAAATCATATTAACGAAACAAATAAAATACGTAAATGGTTTGAACTAATAGTTTTATAACACACTTACGCTTTCACATAAAACACTATAACAAGATTAAGTGATTTTATATTTTAGATACACATGTACAACAACTAGTGTTTACATATTGGCTTAACAAGTTTAAGTAACTCTATGAGTTAGATACATATGTACAACAACTAGTGTTTACATATTGGGTTAATACATACTTATATTAAGTACACTAAAATGGGTAAAAACAAGTATATACTAAAATGGGTAAAAGCAAGTATATACTAAATAGATAAAAACTAGCAAATGGTTTTTGACCCATAACCCATGGTTTTATATATACCACTTACACAAGTTCAATGTATCCTTAAGGTACATTGTATCTAGATTGAAAACCATGGATCAACCCATAACCCATGACCCATAACCCAAAATACCCATGGGCAAAGAGGAGCGGACCACGGATCCCTAGCTTTGTGCTAGCCGGATCCTAAGTGGAAGGGATCCGTGGATCCGGGAAATAGAGGTTTTTCCTCTATAAATAGTGAGCCATTTCTTCATTATATCTCACCCTCTCCAACATACTTTCTCCCCGAGTTAAATTCACTAACCTTAGATCCAAGAGATCTATGTTTGTAGTTTTGTTTTTGTGTGATCTTTAGGTTCCTCTTAAAGGGAAGATCACCACCTTTGAAGTCGAGCAAGCTCAAGTCCATGAGTTGCCAAGCTTCCTCA
This sequence comes from Chrysanthemum lavandulifolium, assembly GCA_022545495.1. Classification (NCBI taxonomy): domain Eukaryota; kingdom Viridiplantae; phylum Streptophyta; class Magnoliopsida; order Asterales; family Asteraceae; genus Chrysanthemum; species Chrysanthemum lavandulifolium. The sequence continues at coordinate 20,385,770 of CM040240.1, read as the reverse complement.
TCATCAAGGCTATTGAAGTCCTCTTGTTGATGATCCCTTTCTTTCTTCAAAGAAGCGTAGTGTTAAAGACATTAGTGAAAGATGTCTCAAGTGTCAAGACGAAGATATTAGTGAAGGGTATCTATCGCCTATAGGATAAGCACTTGTGGTAGGTGCTTAGAAGTCAAGACAAGAAGCATTAGTGAAAGGTGCTTAGAAGTGAAGACACAAGACATTAGTGAAAGGTGTCTTGTAGATCTAATCAAAGACATTAGTGAAAGGTGTCTTGTAGATCTAATCAAAGGCATTAGTGAAAGGTGCCTTAGATGTACATTCGATATGGTGTGTTTCATGTACTAGATAGACTAGCATTAGATCCAAGGATATTGATGTCCTTGATGATGTTGTAAAGGAGTAGATCTCCTTTGGGATTAGTCGTTGGTGTAGTGTGGTAGTAGTTCCTCCATTGCAATGGAACTAGGTGCTTAGCCTAGTACCTAATAAAGGGTAGGCGACGCTGTGAAGGTGTAGTTCACCTAAGGTGTGAAAGAACTCGTGGTTAGCCTAGCACCGTATAAAGGGTAGGCGACGTTGTGTTAGGTGTGGTTCGCCTTGGTGTGAAAGAACCTCGGTATTTAGCTTTGTACCGAAAAAGGTTGCGACGCCAGAAGGCTTCTCCGCCATAAGGAGATTGGTGTAGTGATTACAAACTCTCGAGTAGGTGACTCGGGAGTGGAGTAGGCAAGGAAGGTGTCCTTGTAGCCGAACCACTATAAATACTTGCGCTGTGGTTTTGTGCTTCTTACTCTTATCTTTTCATTACATATCTTTATATGCTTGTTTATCAACATCCAACACACACAACCAAATAGATTGACATAAGTCGATCTAAATAGTTTAAAAGGAAGTTTTAATTGGTAAACTATTCAACCCCCTTCTAGTTTTCCACAATTGGCATCGAGCTTCGCTACCAAGTTTCTTGAAGTATATTGTACTTTAAAAACTTGATACGATCCATAGTTAATTGAAAACTACAAAGAAGGTTTTTCATAAAACAAACACCATGTTTTTCAAAACTATATGTTTGGATGTTGAGTTGATAACAACATTTTTTTATATATATATTTTTTAATTGCACTAATCTTCCTTGTGATATTGATTAGTCAAAGCTCATACCCACCAAGCTTTAGGAGTTGCTTGGTAACAAGAATACCTTCCTTAAGAAGGTATCTTAGACGCAAAAGAGCGGGAATCGCCTAAGTGACATTTGTCATTTGTAAAAGACATTCCTAAGTGCATTCGAGGTATGACTTTCTACTTATATCTAAATGATACTTGTTTAGTATATAAGTGTTATTTGCTAGGCTTTTATTTGAGTAGATTTTGTGTTTACACATGATTTACATGTAGCTCGTTAGAAGCTTGTTTCTCACATACGTGTTATTTTTCTCGCCTATAGTCATAGTATGTAGAGCTTATGCTTTATTTCTTCTAATAAAACAAAACACGAATTTCAAAAATTCCTCCTTCCCTATTAATAAACCCACTGACGCCCACTTTTTCAACCCTCACCTTTTCAAATTTTCCAATTTCAAAAATTTCCTCTCATTCAAAAACTTCATCTTCTTCCTCATTCCATCTCTTCCTAAACCAAGAAGATCCGTCATCAACATGGTTTACATCGCACTCGTGCTCATCGCCCTAACACTCATCGCACTTGTGTTCCCTATGATGAAGTTCACATACGGAGACATTTACTTTGTGTTGTTAATCTATATTGGGGTCATTTACCCAATCCTTTGTATCATCCTTAGCATTGAAATGCAATATTATTAATTATCTATTTTATCTAGGATGTTTGTGTTATTATGTGTGTTTCATTTCTTTTGATCTATATGTGTTATATTCTTTCGTGATACATTAGATGTCATGTATGCATGCTAAAAGAAAATGTAGGATAAAACATACTTCATGGTACAATAACCGTAAAACCTATTTTTTTATTAAACCGGTTCTCATATTACTGCATCCACGGATCCCGGAAGTTACACTAGCCGGATCCCTTTGAAAAGGAACCGTGGATCCGTCCCCATCGAAAAAACAGCTTTTCATGCAAGATTAAAATCACTATCTTTCTAAAAATAATAATCCACTAGAGCTTCAAAACCATGGGTTAGCTAAATACTAATTGTTAATAGAATATCTAGTAAAACGTTAGATTATTATAGGTTGACCATAAACGCCTTCCTTATTAACCCATCACTTCTATAGGTTCAACTATGACGCATGAATACGAGTTTGATTTTTCACCACTAGCGCCTACACCCCGAACATTTCCTCGAGCCCAACACACCGCAATCATGTCCGGGGTTCAATAATCTCGAAACCGCTACTTCCATGAAGGACGACAGACACCTCTCTACAATTCAAGAAGGTATCAATACCTCCTTCCGAGCCATAGGACTAGAATGTCTTCTTGAAATTAACGAAGATATGTCCAAGGTTCATAATGGAATTCTTCCGTCAAGTGGAACTCGCTCGTAACGAGGATCGCTTTATCTCTTTGGTTTTATATCAAAACCAAAATTCACTTTAAGCCTTGGGCATTTTGCTCACATCCTCCGAATTCCAAACCATGGACAATGTGCCTTCACCAAGATTGGTCTCTTGATTCTCTCTTCAATTTTCGTGAAGAAAATAGCCCATATTGTTCACACATACCCTCCTAAGAATTAACACGCATGATATGCAAACCTCGACCATATTACTCCAATCCAAACATTATCCATACACGGATATCCGAGAAGAGTATAAGTCTCGCTTCTTATTCTACGTGAAAATGTTTGGAGTCTTAGGGAAATCGAGATATTCTTCCCGCTTGTTGTGCTCACATGTTGTAATCGCTTGCTAACACAACAACCATACAATCTCGCCTACTTCTTCGCAAGGCGAATTGCAAATCTTCAAGGCTCCAAGAATAAACTCATCCCTTATGGAATGTTCTTGACACGCCTATCATCACAATGTTATGCACTTCCATCCTCAATTTCAAAGTCCGTTGTACGCATTTCAGAACAAGATGATGGAACCGCTAAACATATCTCTCATGAAGACTTTCTTCATTCATGATTCCACCAATACCCATCAATCACATAATGATCCTCCTAGTGAAGACACTCAAGGAACCTAGAATAGTCAAATAGGATCAATTCTACTCTACTCATTAGTTATCAATGTAATCCTATCTCTTTCATGAAATAACACATCTTACATTTGATATCCTAGTTTTAGAACCCTTTAAACAAAGCTTGGAATATAATGCATCACATGATCATTGCATACCTTTAGTAAAGGTTCTGCCTAGCGATAGACGGATCCCAAATGTTGTACTAAACGGATCCCTACATCTAGGGAACCGTGGATCCTAAGAAATGTAAAATGCAATTGCAAGCATTATATGTCAAACACATCCCTTAGAACACCTCACACTAAGCTAAACATAGTGTCTTAAGATTGATCAAGACTTTATCAAGATAGGTTGACCTTTCCTATTCTTTCCAACTCACATAGATCACATTCTAAGGCTTTGTTAGATCTACCATTTCAAATCCATCACTCTTCCGCCCCAAAACTCACACTTTATTCTTCTTATATGATCTCTCACAACTAGGTTAGAAATCCTTCGATTATGACAATATTGATCATTAATCAATCTCACCTCAAAATTGATCAAAGTTGATCAAATCCTAGTTTTTCCCATCTCAAAACCATTAGGATATTTTCCAAAACACAATCCTAAGACACAACCTGATCTCTAGGATCATTTAGTTTCATTTAACTTCAATTGACATCTTTAATGTCATCCTTGCTCATCCATTGGTACTTTTTGAAAGTTCCAAATCCTTCCATAAATAACAATCATTAGCTACACCACTCATTGCCTTCAAACACTTAAGCACCCCTTCATTTAAAACACTTGGGAGAACTGAAACACTCAAGGTGATGTAGGTCTAGGATCTTAGAAACATCATTTCCACTCTTTCATAAATCAACGAACGCCGGATCCCTAGAACTAGCCTAGACGGATCCTCTCGAGAAGGGAACCGTGGATCCGGATGACACCTATGACAAATCTTGGTAAAACAATCATTTCAACTCATCTTCCTAACTCAAACACTCCATCTCATCTTAAATGAGTTCCTAGAACAAAGACAACCTCTCAGAGTTGACTCTTGTGCATGCTAATCATCACATTCCAATGAATCTTAGTGGCTTAAGGCTTAAATGCACTTTCCAAATCTCTTGGTTTATAAACCACCTTGTTAGGATCTCCATAGTCATCACTCTCATCCTAACTTTCAGCTTTTGCAATCCCTTCAAAACATCTCATCATGAGAAAACCCCAAGTAACAACCTATCCACCAAAGAACCACCCATCAAAAGGGCTCGTGTTGTACACGAAATCTCTTCAACCGAATCATCTCCGGTCAAACCAACAAACCTTCATCATCCAATCAAACCAATTCCTAGAAGGTTAGTACCCACAAAATTACCTATGCCAAACACCACCATACCTCCTAGGCCAAACAATATCATCTCCACTAAACCATCACCATTGGTTCCTAGAGCTATCTCTTTACATCCCCACAATCATCACCTCACCTCTACAATTTAGAGGACTTGCCACCTAGGCCGCCTCATCCGCTCACGACAACATTCTCCTCATTAGAGGAACAATGATTCAAAATCAAGGTGTTGAGTCAACACTTGCTCCGCTTCCTTTTCGCTGCTTCCATCATATAATCCCATTTGGATTATAAGAAATCACCAAAGTCAACCACCCGACCTTATGGAAGTTGACACATCTTTACCACCATCATCATTCTTGATCGAACCATTCCTAAATGGACCTCCACCAATCCCTCCATCATTCGAGGCTCCTCAAACCACTTCAATTGATCCTTTGAATCTAGCCACTTCATTTCATCCACCACCACTACCTAGCCATGACAAAGATTGCTATCATTGTCAACATGTTGAAAGTTTGATACATGAAGTACGAGAAGACCAACGTTTCATGTTCTATCATCTCCTCGAACGCTTCGACGAGATTAAACCTAAACATAACTTGAGCTAGAGGATTATAGTGGTGTCTAAGCTTCAAGCGTTAGTTGGTCTAAGAAATTCCTAGTTATGTATTGTCTATTTTCTTATTTTTGAGTCATGTATATCATAACTCTTGTTTTATTAAATGGAATTACATGCTACTTGTTATTTCGTTGAGCATATGATTACTTTGTACTCATATCTCATTTGTGTGATAACATTACTTGTTATATCACCTTTGCGATTTTAGTCATCACCGACGGATCCTCAAGATATTTCTAGACGGATCCCTACTAGAAGGGAACCGTGGGATCCGTGAAGTCAGAATGTTTTTCTTTATCACATTTGCCGGAAATTGTGAATTATACTTGTTTTCTAACCCTTGTTTTGCAGTTTTTCAATTAACACATAAAGTTTTTGACATCCTAAAGCTAGGGGGAGCTTTGTGTCAAACAATATTGCAAAATCATTTGCAACTCAATCCATTTTTGGATTACACTTCATGTTACCCCATTGCAACTTTGCAATATTCGAGGGGGAGCACGTTTTCGTCACTTAGACGAACCATTTGCAAACTTAATTGCAAACACAAGTAGCTTATTTTACATTATGTCCTTGACGCCCTTTTTCAAAGGGATGGACTCGTCAAGGGGGAGTTAAGACGAGTACCATTCCCGTCACTTGCTCTCATTACATCTTTTATAATTTTTCTTATAAAAATTGTGTTAGTTTCTTCAAACACTTTTGTTTCGACAAAAGGGGAGAAGAAAGTAAAACTATAAATTCAAACATTTACAAATTTTAGCTTTTCCTTAAAATAATTTTATGTTTTGTCATCAACAAAAGGGGAGATTGTTAATACAAATAAGCCGTAAAACGCTTATTTATATTTTACGATCTTCTAATGTTTTGTCGATAACAAAAGTAAAATCATATTAACGAAACAAATAAAATACGTAAATGGTTTGAACTAATAGTTTTCTAACACACTTACGCTTTTCACATAAAACACTATAACAAGATTAAGTGATTTTATATTTTAGATACACATGTACAACAACTAGTGTTTACATATTGGCTTAACAAGTTTAAGTAACTCTATGAGTTAGATACATATGTACAACAACTAGTGTTTACATATTGGGTTAATACATACTTATATTAAGTACACTAAAATGGGTAAAACAAGTATATACTAAAATGGGTAAAAGCAAGTATATACTAAATAGATAAAACTAGCAAATGGTTTTGACCCATAACCCATGGTTTTATATATACCACTTACACAAGTTCAATGTATCCTTAAGGTACATTGTATCTAGATAGAAAACCATGGATCAACCCATAACCCATGACCCATGACCCATAACCCAAAATACCCATGGGCAAAGAGGAGCGGACCACGGATCCCTAGCTTTGTGCTAGCCGGATCCCAAGTGGAAGGGATCCGTGGGATCCGGGAAACAATAGGTTTTTCCTCTATAAATAGTGAGCCATTTCTTCATTATATCTCACCCCTCTCCAACATACTTTCTCCCCTGAGTTAAATCTCACTAACCATAGATCCAAGAGATCTATGTTTGTAGTTTTGTTTTGTGTGATCTTTAGGTTCCTCTTAAAGGGAAGATCACCACCTTTGAAGTCGAGCAAGCTCAAGTCCATGAGTTGCCAAGCTTCCTCATCATCAAGGCTATTGAAGTCCTCTTGTTGATGATCCCTTTCTTTCTTCAAAGAAGCGTAGTGTTAAAGACATTAGTGAAAGATGTCTCAAGTGTCAAGACGAAGATATTAGTGAAGGGTATCTATCGCTCATAGGATAAGCACTTGTGGTAGGTGCTTAGAAGTCAAGACAAGAAGCATTAGTGAAAGGTGCTTAGAAGTGAAGACACAAGACATTAGTGAAAGGTGTCTTGTAGATCTAATCAAAGACATTAGTGAAAGGTGTCTTGTAGATCTAATCAAAGGCATTAGTGAAAGATGCCTTAGATGTACATTCGATATGGTGTGTTTCGATGTACTAGATAGACTAGCATTAGATCCAAGGATATTGATGTCCTTGATGATGTTGTAAAGGAGTAGATCTCCTTTGGGATTAGTCGTTGGTGTAGTGTGGTAGTAGTTCCTCCATTGCAATGGAACTAGGTGCTTAGCCTAGTACCCAATAAAGGGTAGGCGACGCCAGAAGGTGTAGTTCACCTAAGGTGTGAAAGAACTCGGTGGTTAGCCTAGCACCGTATAAAGGGTAGGCGACGTTGTGTTAGGTGTGGTTCGCCTTGGTGTGAAAGAACTCGGTATTTAGCTTTGTACCGAAAAAGGTTGCGACGCCAGAAGGCTTCTCCGCCATAAGGAGATTGGTGTAGTGATTACAAACTCTCGAGTAGGTGACTCGGGAGTGGAGTAGGCAAGGAAGGTGTCCTTGTAGCCGAACCACTATAAATACTTGCGTTGTGGTTTTGTGCTTTACTCTTATCTTTTCATTACATATCTTTATATGCTTTTCATTACATATCTTTATATGCTTGTTTATCAACATCCAACACACACAACCAAATAGATTGACATAAGTCGATCTAAATAGTTTAAAAGGAAGTTTTAATTGGTAAAACTATTCAACCCCCTTCTAGTTTTCCACAAAAAAGCCGCTCGGAGGAAGAGATATTAAGGGACATATGGGAAACCTTTAAAACCTTAAGAGAAATAAATATGAAGCTGAATCCTAAGAAATGCACCTTCGAAATGGAAGAAGGAATGTTCCTGGGATACACTGTGAACACTAAAGGAATCAAAGTATGCCCAGATAAGGCAGAAGCGGTACTAAACCTCCCATCCCCAAAATGCCTTAAATATGTTCAAAAACTGAACCGAAAGCTGGCAAGTTTAAATAGGTTCTTGGCTAAATCCGTTGAGAAATCACTACCTTTCTTTAAAACACTCAAGAGGTGCACAAAAAAGAGTGATTTTCAATGGAAAAAAGAAGCGGAGGAAGCTTTTAAGAAGATGAGAAAGATGATAGCAGACCTCCCGACCCTCACGGCGCCCCAGGAAAAAGAGGAACTTATCATATATCTTGCGGCAGCAAAAGAAGCGGTCAGCGCAGTCTTAATGACAGAAAGGGAAGGTGATGCAGGTTTTACTGACAAGGTTTTACATTTATAGTAACTCGTCTACCTATGGCCTACCTAATGCACTAACGGGCAGTGTACCTGGTCGCATGTAGTGAGGGAATGGTAAGACCGAGGTCGTCCCAAGAATGGTTGATTCCTAACTGTCTAATTAATTAAATTAGTCAAATTAATAAGTTTTAATGTAAGGATTGATAATATTCAAGGTGTCACGTGATCAATTGGACTGGTTCTCTGGTAAACAAGCTAATGGGAAAGATAGTGATGCAATTCTTAAATCGAGTTCATCCACAAGTGAATAAGTCGATAGACTCCTTTGGTCAATTCGCCTACCCTATGATTCTTAGAATCCTCACCAAGATGAACAGGTCACCCGGGATCATTCAGCAATCTAATAGCAGTCATTAAGAGCTAGTCGCTTACTATCGCATTACATGGGTTCTAAATATCACTATATTCTTGTTTCAAGTGGGGTTAAAGTCGAGAGGACAAAGATTTGGTCAATTCGCCTAACCTATCAAGAAAGATGCCACCACGGAGAAGTCGGTGTCCCTCATAAGTCCTGTAGTTCCCGGTCCCCTGCCAAGTCATTAAGTTCCGCTACATACTAGATTTATAATAGTGAGTGCCCGTTAGGAACTTAGACACTCACCCCTAATTCTTAAGTTCATCCAAACGGTAGGTGATCGGTTGGTCAAATCGCACAAGTAGAAAGGGTCATCGGTTGGTCATATCTTACCCTTCCCGCCTCGATCTTCACCTAAGGTCATTGGTCATATCTTCTAGGCAATTGGCCTCTACCGCCATTCAAAACTACCGAACCAAAGGTAGCTACCAATAAACTATGCATGCATACACTAGAAACAATTAATAACGCAAAAGCATTAATAATAAAAGAATCAAAACTAGGCCAAGACCTAATTTCCACATCTTCAAAATACTCTAGTGGAATGACAAATATAATTACCATGTAAAACAATAAATAAACAAAGACATAACATCAAATAATTAATTGACTAATAATAAATTAATAATCAATTAAATAGAACACAATAAGAATTAATTTGCCAACAATTATATTGAGAATCAAAATTATAATTAACAATAATGAAGCCAAAAAAATAAAATGAATCGGAAAACAATTACATATCGTGCTAAAGATAAAGTTATCGATCCTCTAGTTGAGTACTGGTTTGCCCCACAAAACCCACGATCGCTACCGCTTTTTTTCTTTCTTACGCTTCTCGTCAAGAACCCAATGATGATTTCTACTAACCTAGTACAAGACTATTTATAATAAAAGATCTTTCATCATAAACCTCCAACTTTGATACTTCAACGCTTAAGGCCCTTGTGGTTATATCATTAATAAAAGAGTTGTCATAATAACACATTAGTCCCTCCTTCGCACTCCTTTATATATCCTTTAGTCCTTATAATGAGTAAACTTAGTGCCAACTTGCCGCTTCTAATCCCTGGACCTCGAAACTTTGCGCCCAAGTAATTAATTACGGCGTAACTAATCCATAGAGTTACGCCGTAAGCTTTCGTCATCTCATACTTATCCGATCCAAAATAATCTCTACGGCATAACTAATGCCATGTTACGCCGTAACCTTCATAAAATAATTACGACATAACCATAATAAATGGTTACGCCGTATCCTTCAAAGCATCATATTTACGCCGTAACATTATTAATGAGTTACGGCGTAATCTTCACAGGCCCTTGTAAATCAATCTTCAGAACATATATTTGGCCTTAAATCACAGCTTTTCTGCTCCAATGCCTCATTTATCCTGAAATGCAATTATGAACGAATATGAACGAATTAAGTACCATATTAATCCAAATGAGGCCATAAACACGGGAATTTGATATATAAAAGATCAGGCTAATTTGATGTTATCAAATATCCCCCCACTTGACTTCTACTTGTTCTCAAGTAGACCCTTTAAATAATTCTTAAAAAGATATCTCCCAGGATTAATTGGAAAATATGAGGTTAAAAATCACCTAAGCTAGAAAATTCCAAACCGAGCACCTCACGAAAAGGGAATTGAAATCACACTCTCTCTCATAATTCACGTGTTTATTTTTGGGTGATCACCAACCGCTCACCATGACGAGTATTCTATCATAGGCTTGGCAAAGATACTAATCTCCACCACTAGAGTCTATAGATGCAGCTATTCTAAAAGGCAATGGGTTGACACAACATAGTCTTATGGGGTTATTTTGTCATTACTAACGAGCTACGTCGAAGGGGACAAAACCAATGATACATGACCAAATCCATGGCCAAGACACCAATGATTGCTCGCTTCCTCACCTAAACTCGATTCATGACTAAGGGTAGGATAAGACATGGGAACACATTTAATGGGTGTAAACAAAAAGACACGAAACAAATAGATTCCTAAGTCCACAGTCGCCCCACCATTAGTCGCATTCAATCCCAAAGCAAAAATCGAGGGTCAAGAGTCAAGGGGTCTTCAATACACGAGTCAATGCATATAAAGTGTAGCGTAGTGCCTCATAATCTCCATAAACTAGGCAAATAAGATGCATTAACTCAACCTTCATCATCAATGAAAAAAAAGGTATGTGCTATAAAATTTTAAAATTTGGGTACTTTTAGCACATAATTTTACCAAAATCAACCATTTCTATCTCCCATCCCCCCACTTGAAATGTACAATGTCCTCATTGTACGAATATTGATTAAAATTTGAAAGGCGAAATAGAAATGTTCAGGTTTTTTATCCGTAAGAATACAACGGATATTTAAAAATTACGCCTAGCTGAAACAAGGTGAGAACGCTTATCACAATACGACACATAAGCTGATTATAACGATCAGCAATAAACAAACTAACAAACTCTTGCTTGCATTCTCATCATTCTTTTTTTTTTATGCAAGACAAGGTATACATGAAAAAAAAACAATACGAACATATAAAGCATCCCCCCACTTGAGATCAACTATAATCTAAACCCGATCTTCTTCCAAAACCCTTTATTCAAAACCCGCGACTTTCACCAGTGGAACCAACATTAACCAACAGCGCCCGGACCATGGACATAAGGAAACTACAGGGTAGGCTAGGCGATAGGTGTAACAAAACAACATATATTGGGTGAACAAAATGAAAGGAAAGGCTCTGAAGGGTGTATCTAGGGGTATCTTGCACTAATGATGAGTGCAACAAACAGGGTTTAATAGGGGGATTGACTAATCGATGTGAAAAGCCAATATACACAAAACATATATGATGGGCTATTTGGGTTTAATCCTAAAATCGCCTTATATCCTAGCTGCATCGATCACACCAAGTTACCTCAGTGTAATGTTCGTGATAATGGTCTCGAAAAGATATACAAAGCCAAGTTCTAAAGTCTACTACACCCACCGGCACACTCATTTTTATGGTATTATGTATAAGGGGAAAATGGAAAGGCTTATCTTCACACAATGGAAATATAGGGTAGGTGTGCTCAATCTAGATTAATCCAGTTAAGTAATGAAAAACATGTCAAAATTTAATGAAACACTTTTCATCAAAAACTAGAAAAATAAAGGCAAATAAAAATAAGTGGGTGTCTACATCTAATCCCTTCCCCCCATTTGGGTCATACTTAAGCATATAAATGAAAAATAGGAAGGGTTAGAGATGGAACGAAAAACTCCCCTGGATTTGCTCGGTATGAATAATAATGCATGTTCAAAAACATGCTCCAATTGTGCCTCCACGAGCAACATCCAACTTCTCATCAACTCTCCAAAACCATGTCACTCAACTAGGACGGATAAAAAATGCTCCCTTGCAGCCAATCATAGCTCCATAATTCTTCAACCTGTATTGCTGCAAGAAAAACTAATACCAAAAAGCATAATTCCGGATAAAAAGCAAAAATAGCACGACATGTGAAAATAAAATAAAACCTAACTCACTTTCGTAGGAATCAAGGTTGCATTTAGCGCATGCAACAAGCCTTTTAAACCCCTCGGTGTCCCGAGTGGACGAGTGAAGTCTCGTGAGGGTTTACAGGGAACACACCCACAAAGTTCATTTAATTACTAATACAAGGATATGAAAATGTTTTGAAACTGTTTTTATTTAAAATTTTCATATCAGAGGATAGTTACGGCGTAACTGGATTGGCCCAGTTACGGCGTAGGTGAGTTGACTTAATAAAATGTTTACCATGAAGGGATTACGGCGTAATCGGATCGGCCCAGTTACGGCGTAATAAGAAAGCCCGAGAAAGAAGATACCTGAAACATGGATGTTACGGCGTAACTAGATCGGCCTAGTTACGGCGTAGTTAGAATGATGTGGGCAGATGGCCTTACTGATATCCAGTTACTGCGTAAACGGATCGACCCATTACGCCGTAATTACTTTCTGATGTTGTTGTGCCCACAGTGTCAACTTCTTCCTACGTGATCAAGAGGAGTTATCGGAACTCTTATCATCTATCTTTGGTCTTTATACCTGCAAACGAGATAAACAAAACATACCAAACCCAAAACAAAACCAAACCAACAAAATACAAAAGATATCCAAAAAGGTCTAAGAAATAAAATCAAAAACTAAATCTAGGATAGGGACGGGTAGTCTCCCGACGAACACTTTTCTTTAACTTCCTTGAGTCTTTAAGTTAGACTCCTGCAATCATCATCAACGGGCATCCATTGGACGTCTCCAATCATGTCCATTGCTCCACTAATCTCGGCTTATGATCTTGTCGAGATTTCCTCCACTTGTTCTTCTTGTACCTGCACAAAAAACACTACCAGTGCATTAAATGTGTAAAATAATTTCATAAGCAACAAGTGAGGATAATTACATATGTTTCAGACTTGGTTACGTCCTAATACTATTAACAACTACGCCAGAATTTCGATCTGAAAGAAACTCGATATAATATAAGAATATATTACGCGTAACCATGGCCAAGGTTACGTCGTAATCTCAAGACGAAGACATAATTGTAGAATAATATTAATCAAACAACCAAAATACAAAGACTGTTCCCGGCGGTAGCGCGCCAAAAGCTTGATGCGGTTTTATCGACTGTGTTTTACATTTATAGTAACTCGTCTACCTATGGCCTACCTAATGCACTAACGGGCAGTGTACCCGGTCGCATGTAGTGAGGGAATGGTAAGACCGAGGTCGTCCCAAGAACGGTTGATTCCTAACTGTCTAATTAATTAAATTAGTCAAATAAATATGTTTTAATGTAAGGATTGATAATATTCAAGGTGTCATTGGGCTGGTTCTCTGGTAAAAGGCTAATGGGAAAGATAGTGATGAAATTCTTAAACCGAGTTCATCCACAAGTGAATAAGTCGATAGACTCCTTTGGTCAATTCGCCTACCCTATGGTTCTTAGAATCCTAACCAAGATGAACAGGTCACCCGGGATCATTCGGCAATCTAATAGCATTCATTAAGAGCCGGTCGTTTACTATCGCATTACATGGGTTCTAAATGTCACTAGATTCTTGTTTCAAGTGGGGTTAAAGTCGAGAGGACAGCATTTGGTCAATTCGCCCTAACCTATCAGCAAAGATGCCACCACATGAGAAGTCAGGTGTCCCTTCATAAGTCTTGTTGTTCCTGGTCCCCTAAGACAAGTCATTAAGTTCCGCTACATACTAGATTTATAATAGTGAGTGCCCGGCCGTTAGGAACTTAGACACTCACCCCCTAATTCGTAAGTTCATCCAAACGGTAGGTGATCAGTTGGTCAAATCACACAAGTAGAAAGGGTCGTCAGTTGGTCATATCTTACCCTTCCCGTCTCAGTCCGCTCACCTAGGGTCAGTTGGTCATATCTCCTAGGCAATTGGCCTCTACCGCCATTCAAAACTACCGAACCAAAGGTAGCTACCAATAAACTATGCATGCATACACTAGAAACAATTAATAACGCAAAAGCATTAATAATAAAAGAATCAAAACTAGGCCAAGACCTAATTTCCACATCTCTAAAATACTCTAGTGGAATGACAAATATAATTACCATGTAAAACAATAAATAAACAAAGACATAACATCAAATAATTAATTGACTAATAATAAATTAATAATCAATTAAATAGAACACAATAAAAATTAATTTGCCAATTATATTGAGAATCAAAATTATAATTAATAGTAATGAAACCAAAATAATAAAATGAGTCGGAAAATAATAACATATCGTGCCAATGATAAAGCTATCGATCCCCTATTTGAGCGGGGTTTGCCCCACAAAAACCCACGACTGCGAATGCTTCTTTTCTTTCTTCTGCTTCTTGTACAGTAACCCAATGATGATTTCTACTAACCTAGTACAAGACTATTTATAATAAAAGATCTTTCATCATAAACCTCCAACTTTGATACTTCAATGCTTAAGGCCCTTGTGGTTATATCATTAATAAAAGAGTTGTCATAATAACACATTAGTCCCTCCTTCGCACTCCTTTATATTTCCTTTAGTCCTTATAATGAGTAAACTTAGTGCCAACTTGCCGCTTCTAATCCCTGGACCTCGAAACTTTACGCCCAAGTAAATAATTACGGCGTAACTAATCCATAGAGTTACGCCGTAAGCCTTTGTCATCTCATACTTATCCGATCCAAAATAATCTCTACGGCGTAACTAATGTCATGTTATGCCGTAACCTTCATAAAATAATTATGACGTAACCATAATAAATGGTTACGCCATATCCTTCAAAGCATCATATTTACGCCGTAACATTATTAACGAGTTACAGCGTAATCTTCATAGGCCCTTGTATCACAGCTTTTCACAGCTTTTAATCCAAATGAACGTATATTTGGCCTTAAATCGCAGCTTTTCCGCTCCAACGCCTCATTTATCCTGAAATGCAATTATGAACGAATATGAACGAATTAAGTACCATATTAATCCAAATGAGACCATAAACACGGGAATTTGATATATAAAAGATCAGGCTAATTTGATGTTATCAGAAGGCAAGCAAACACCAATATACTTTGTAAGCCGAGCCCTACGAGGTCCGGAAATCAACTACACACCCATGGAAAAATTAGTGTTATCTTTGGTACATGCTACAAAACTCCTGAAAAGATACTTCCAAGCACATACAATTGTAGTTATCACGGATCAGCCAATAAAACAAATACTTTCAAAACCTGAAGTCGCGGGCAGACTGTAGAAATGGAGCATTGAGTTAGGGGAATATGACATACACTACAGGCCAAGAATATCAGTTAAAGGGCAAATCTTGGCGGATTTCATAGTAGATCGTCCAAAAGACGATGAAGAAGAGGAACTCCCGCAACCATGGATCCTGTTCACGGACGGTTCATCTTGCATAGATGGTTGTGGAGCTGGACTAATACTGACAGACTCGTAGGGAACGGAATTCACTTATGCTCTAAGGTTCAGCTTTAGAGAAACAAATAATGAGGCTGAGTATGAGGCCCTAATAGCTGGGTTGAGGATAACAGAACAAATGGGAGTTAAGAACTTGCAAGCAAACGTAGACTCAAAACTCGTAGCTAACCAGGTTAACGGGACATATATAGCTAAAGAATCAGGGATGATTCAATACCTGGAAAAGGTAAGGACGCTTTTGAGCGATTTCCAAATGTTGTCAATCAAACAAGTCCCTAGAAGCAAAAACAAGAAGGCAAACACCCTAAGTAAAATGGCGTCTACCAGCTTCGCACATCTGAAAAAGTAAGTACTGGTAGAAGAGCTTAACCAAAAGTCAATAGAAGAGGTAGTCGTACTAGCAATAGTGGAAGAAGAGGGGTACACGTGGATGACACCAATATATGAATACCTGGCAAAGGAAACACTCCCGGCTGAACAAAAGAAAGCAAAATAAATCAAGAGGAAGTCGCAGAGGTTTGCAGTGATTAACGGGACGCTTTACAAGAAGTCTTTTCTTGGACCGTGGTTACGGTGCGTAGGACCCCCGCCAGGCAAACTACGTGCTAAGAGAAATCCATGAAGGATCATGCAACATGCACGCCGGAACAAGGTCCGTAGTGGCTAGAGCCTTACGTATCGGATACTATTGGCCTACCATGCATGGAGATGCTCGGAAGCTAATCCTAGCATGTAATGATTGTCAAGTACACAAACCAGTCCCGAGACATCCGCAAGAAAAGTTAACTCCAATCACTTCCCCATGGCCATTCTACAAATGGGGAATTGACATCGCAGGACCCCTTCCAGAAGCACCTGGAAAAGTCAGATTCCTCATAATGGTGATAGACTACTTCACAAAGTGGATAGAAGCAAAGCCAGTTGCCACTATCACAGGAAACCAAGTCAAAAAATTTGTATGGGAAAACATCGTGTGCAGATTCGGACTCCCAGAAGAAATAATATCCGACAACGGAAAACAATTCTGAGATAACCCATTCAAAGTCTGGTGCGAAAAAATGAATATAAAACAACACTTTGCTTCCGTTAAACATCTACAAGCAAATGGGCAAGTGGAAAGAGAAAACAGCAGTCTGGGGGAAGGAATAAAAGCCCGGTTAGAGGAAAGAAGCAAAAACAAGCTGGATGAGCTATCGCATGTTTTGTGGGCACACCGCACACTGATCAAATCCAGTAACTGAGACACTCCATTCTCGTTGACATACGGAACGGAAGCTGTCATCCTGGCTGAAATAGGATTGCCCACATGGAGAACAGCGGAAGCAAACATTGAGGAAAATGACGAGGCTTTGGAAATAAATTTGGATCTCCTAGAAGAAAGAAGGGAACAAGCAGCAATACGTGAAGCAAAAAGCAAAAAACAAATGGAGAAGTATTACAACTCAAGGGTCCACAACACAAGCTTCAAGCCAGGAGACTTGTATACCGCAACAACGACGCAAGCCATGCAGAAGAAGGAGGGAAATTGGGACCAAAGTGGGGAGGACCTTACGAAGTCACTGACGCATTAGGAAAAGGTGCATACAAGCTAAAGGACCGTGCAGGAAACCCAATTCCAAGGACATGGAACGTCTGTAATCTTAAAAGATGTTACATACATCAAGTGTAAGAAACTCGCCTCCTGCGGACTCCGCAAAAGAGGGTTGATATCGCAATTTATCCTTCTATATTGTAATATTTTTATCTTGAATGAAAAAAGGTGAAGCTTAGCTACCTTCACCAACTTTTACTTTAAACTTTTCTAATTTTAAAAGAAATTTCCACACATGTAAGTAAGACGCGCATACACTTGGGCAGGACCCACATAACGTTATTCCGAATGACAAAAGGTTGAGTAACCTCAAAATTAACTCAATATACGTAAGAGATGTTGCAAGTCTAGTATCGTCCGAATAACCCACAAGTATTCAACTAAGACTATTATAATAAGCACACCAGTGTGAAGATTAAAATAGCAAAAGACTAAAAAGTTTCAAACAACAAAATGTACATATGATAGACAGTATACAAACAAAAGTGCCGCGCTCTTGCGGCCACAAAACCGGTAAAATAAAAAGCATCATGCAAAATACAATAATGACCACGTTAAACTTGGTCAGAGCAATCCAAAAGAGGGTCCGCCCCAGATTTCTTAAGAACATCCGCATCCGTGTCACTAGCATTACCACTCTGTTCAAGCATATTTGACACTTCATAGACGGATACGGAAAGAGGGACAGAACAAGAAGGACATGGTAATACGGTAGCAACTGCAAAACTAGACACACAAGCTGTACCTGCAAAAGTTCTCACAGACAAAGGGTTAATCCAGGAATACCATGTATCCGCAAGAGCTAACCAGTCATGAAGGAAACCTTCCCTTGCCTTTCCAGCCCTCTCAAAGAAATCATCAATGGAAGCAAACAAAGAAGACTCACCTACTATAGCAGCGCTTCCGGAGTGATGAACAGGAACGGTTAGCCGCTCTATACAAAACTGAGAGTCAATAGTAGAAGAACCAGAAACAGATGCTTCAGGACAAAGTAAACCCATAACATCTTCAACACTAGAATCCTTAAGAGCCTCCAATGAAGAAAACAAAGGGAATTGAATATGATGTGGGATTTCTGACCAGGTGTTAATATTTATAAAATCTCGTTTACCTATGGTCCACCTTATGCACTCACGAGAAGTGTACCCGGTCATGTATAGTGTAGTAATCGGTAAAACCGAGGTCATTCCAAGAGCTATGTGTGCGGATTCTAATTAAGTCTAGGTGTCACTGATTTTAATTGTTTTAAGGATTGAAATGATTAAATAACTAATAAAACAAGAAATAAATGAAAGCAAATAAGATAGAGTTGTGATCAATAGAGGTGAAGTGTGCTAACCTAGTTATTCATCCTATCATGTTATGTTCACGCTTAACTACTTTCAATTGATTCAAGTGGGGGTTAAGTCGCTAGGACAACATTTGGTCAGTTCGTCCTGACCTATCAGCAAAGGCTTCCACCGGAGATCAAGCTACTACCCTTGAAAGTCCAGTTGTTTTTAGTCCCCTAAGCCAAGTCATTAAGTACCTCTACAAGAAAGATTTGCAACAATGAGTGCCCGAGCGCTAGCATCTTAGATACTCATCCCTAACTTCTTAAGTTCATCCAAACGGCAGGTGATCATTTGGTCAGTTCGCACAATCGAAGCAGGGTCGCCAGTTGGTCAATTCTTACCCTTCCCACTCAATCTACCTACTTAGGGTCAATTGGTCAATTCTCCTAAGCAACTAGACTCTACCGACATTCAAAACTACCTAAGCTAGGGTAGCTACCAATGAATATGCATGCATACACTAGAAACAGTTATACGGAAGCATGTAAACGTAAACAAAACAATTAAGGAATCATAAATGGGCTAGTACCAAAGGTTCTTAGCCGATCATATTAAAAGAAACCAAAGATTCAGTGTTTGACATAATTAAATACATGAATCGAAAGTAAAAGATAAAATAATCGCTAAAGCTTATCGTTAGGGAGTGATTTCTCCCTTGGAGATGGCTCCGTATGCTCTTCAAGATCTGCCCTTGAACCACTCTTGACGTTCTCTGCTTTTTGGTGTGGAGTGAATGATTGAAATGCAGGAATTAGGGCTTGTATTTATAGGCACAATCTAGTTACGGTGTAATCTAAGTTGAGAGTTACGCCGTAACCTCAATATTTCCATAATAATGCTCTCGGAAAGCTGGTTACGGTGTAACACATGGGATGGGTTACGCCGAATCTTCAATACAGGTCTCATTTGGTATAATTATGCCGTAATCGTTGAAAAGAGTTACGACGTATCTGATGACGGCGAGGAACATCCTTTGACCTAATTGGTTACGGTGTAATCCTTGGTTGGGAGTTATGCCGTAATGTTCTGCTGAGTTGGCCTTTCTAGTCACGCACTAGCTACGGTGTAATGTGAGAGTGGAGTTACGCTGTAGCTTCTTCATAGTGGGCATACTATCATAAAGAAAATCTCTAAATCCACGTCTCATTAGCTCCAATGCTAGTAATTTACTTGAAAGTGAAATATAAAGGAAAACAAGCATGAATCCATATAAATGATATAAAATACGAGCATTATCGGGGGATATTGACACTTAATATTTAGGATTATTTGATGTTATCAAATATCTCCCCACTTGAACTCTACTTGCCCTCAACTAGACCTTATTAGAAAAATTCCTAAAAAGATATCTCCCATTACTTGGAAAATATAAATTTAAAAATCACTTATACTAGAATAAAACAAAGTCGAACACCTCACGAAATGGGAACGAAACACTCAGAATCTCTCAACTAGTCTAAGTGTCAATTTCGGGGTGATCACTCAAAGCACAGTCATAACATGTATTCTATCATAAGCTTGGCGGTTACATAAATCTCCACCACTAGAGTTAAGGACTAAACAATTCTTGAAGGCAATATGGGTAGACACAACATGGTTTTAAGGGTGAATTGTCATTACTAACATGTCATAGCAAAGTGGACAAAATCAATGATACA
This sequence comes from Chrysanthemum lavandulifolium, assembly GCA_022545495.1. Lineage (NCBI taxonomy): Eukaryota > Viridiplantae > Streptophyta > Magnoliopsida > Asterales > Asteraceae > Chrysanthemum > Chrysanthemum lavandulifolium. The sequence goes on along the minus strand of CM040240.1, from coordinate 20,365,593 downwards.
TGGCCAAATCCATGGCCAAGACACCAAAGATTGCTCGCTTCATCACCTAGACACGCTTCATGACTAAAGGGTAGGATAAGACATGGGATATAATTGGTGTCAAGTTAAAAATAACAAAGCAAATAGTCTAAACCTATAACCAAGTCATCACCGCTTACCGTTCATCCAAAGTTCAAATTTTAAGCTAAGAAACCGTATCAAGATATATACCAAGTAGATGTGCCTTTAGCGGACGTCATGATGGGCACATTACCTGTTCTTCAACTGTTGGCGCAATAATTACCAACTTAATTCTTCAAATGTGACCGAGGTGGCCTCCTCGATGCTAATTCTTTGATGAGTTTCAAACATAGTGCTTATAACATTGCACTTTACAATAAATAATAAACTTTAATATTTTATTTTATTTAAATAATAACATAACATCCTCCCACTTGAGATGAACATAATATGAGAATCTGGGGAGTCTTCAATGATCTTCAAATATATGTCTTTGACGAAAGCGTAATTTCCGAACCTCTCTACTTGAACCTTGAACTTAGGCAAACAATGACTTCCCAATCACAAATCAAGACTACACGGTAGGCTAAGGTGAATGGTTGTAATGAAACAATATATACCAAGTAGATGGGTGTATCTAGGGGTATCTTGCACTAAAGATGAGTGCAACAAAAGGGTTTAACATGGGGGTCGAAAAGTCGAGGTGACTAATCGATAGACACACAAGTATAGGCTATTTGGGTGATAATCCTATAATATTTCCTTCTTAAACTGATTATTCCATATACATTAAGCGAACTCAACATACCTCGTCTATGGTCTCGAAATGATGCAAAGGCCAAGTTCTAAAGTTTACAAGCTACCGGCACACTCATTATTTGGTGGATTTGGGTAAATAATTGGAAACAGATAAGGCTAATCTCACCATATAACAAGGGTTATAATGTGCTCGGCTAAGGTCTAATCTATTTAGGTTAAGAAAAACATGTCAAAATTTTAAAAATAGCATAATTTTTCATAATAAACTAGAAAAACAAGGGCAAACAAAGTTTAAGAGATAATTCTACTCCCGTCCCCCCACTTGAAATGTACAAAGTCCCTTTTGTACTAAACGTGAAATAAAAGTGAAGAGAAAGAAGAATTAGAGCGAGAACTTCTTTGAAATTTGCTCCTAAAAAGAAAGAAGGCTCACGAAGAAAATCGTGCCTTCACTTAAGCATCCACGAGCAAACTTCATTCCCTGAAATCACACTAACCAACAAGCATAATTCTAAAAAGAGAAACAAAAAGAAATCTAACTCACTTTCGTATGAATCACGATTTCATTTAGCACATGCAACAAGCCTTTTAAACCACTTGGTGTCCCAAGTGGACGAGTGTAGTCTCGTGAGAGCTTAAAAGGAACATACCCACAAAGTTCATTTAAAAACTAATACAAGGTTATTGTGTTATTAAAGAAAGAATTAAAACTGGAGGATAATTACATCGTAACTCCATAAAGGAGTTACGCCGTACTTGTGGCAAAACCTGGCAGACGCTACTGGAGGGTAGCTACTGCGTAACCAATGGATGGGATTATGCCGTAATCGGTAATGATCTGGAGAGAATTTCTACTGACGATGTGTTACTGCGTAATCATGGGGATGAGTTACGCCGTAACTGATGGACAGATCTAGTCCCCGTTCAAGCTACTTGTGAATTCTTCTCCAATTTCCTGCAAAATTTGTTATAAACACAAAACCCAACAAAAATAGAAATAAAAGAAAGAAATAAAAAGGATAATTCAGGTTGTCTCCTGAAAGAGCACTTTTTTTATTATCGATTCTTTAAGTTAAACTCAAAGCCATAGGGCTTTACGGTGGCCTTCGAACCTTACCACCCTCTAGAGCTCTTTTACCGGAGGAAGGTTGATCCCAAACACAAGGGGGAATGTACGGAGTCATGCAGTATCGAGTTTCTTGCAAAAAATTAGTTTTGGCCCATTCATAGCGAAATTTAGACTCAACATCCCATTCAAGTTTTGTAGCTCCAAATTTTACTTTAACCCAGTTTTCAAATGAGATCCCCTTGAATCCGACTTCCATCTTTTCTTCTTCATCAAAACATGCCCACTCCTTACGTTTGAGCCAGTCGGGATCTGGGAATTCTCCTCCATTGTAAATCTTTCGGTTAGGATCGCATGAAGGCGATGCCTTAGTGAATCCCCCAGACATCATAATTGTCGGTTCACAAAAGTGGAGAGTCCAATTAATCTCTTCAAACCAATCGGTCATAATATCGTGCCCCCGGAACCAATGATCCTTGATTAGTTTTTCATCCTCGAAACACCAGCAAACTTCAGATCCTTTTTTATTCACTTCACAAAGAATTGGCCACCACCATTGCAGCTTTTGAGAAATGGAGAACACGTCGGCAAGGTTATCTTAGAACCCTCTATCATAGAAGTTATGGGAGCACAACAATGAAGCCTTCATGTAACAATAGTAATGCCCTTTTTATCAGGAACCCTAGGTGAAGTTCGAACTTCGTCGTTCTCCTCATCGATGTCGTCTTCGTCACTTGACTCGGTGCCATGCAAATGACCAAAATATGAATGAGGAAAATTATCAGAAGAATTTTCCGGTCTTTCTATGGGAGCTTCTTCAGTTGTAACCTCATCGGGTTCCTAGCACGAAGTTTCGTCCATTCTAAACACCACTCTCTCATCACAGTATCCCAACGAAAGTTCCTTTTCAAAAGCCTTGATTCTGGCATGTGAGGAAGCAAGGAAAGGTCTTCCAAGAATTAAATGTTCTTTTAGGGGATGTTTGGTACGATGGAATGGAATGCTAAGAAATGGAATGAGAACGTTTCCTTAGTTTGGTACCATAGAGAATGGAAACAAAGAATCAAAATAGGATTCTCTTTCAACAAAATTCATTCTTTAAAAAAATTGAAGAATGCTGAGAATCACCCTAATTAGACAAAAATATTCAAGGCTCCATTCCACGTGAGAATCAAAAAGCTATGGATAAAAAGGGAACAAATCATGTGTGTTGCACATGCAACTCATTTGTTGGAAAATATCAAGAACCCTAGCATAGTTTCTCTCTAATTTCATATTCATCTCCAATTCACCTTCATCACCAACAATCTTCGAATTTTCAGATTACCTTCATCAATTCAATTTTTTTAACATATACATAACTATTTTAATCTTCTTTGTAAATTTTTAAATTAACATTCTTTTGTTCTTAAATTTATGCTTCAATTCTGTATTTAGGTGCATTGATAAGGCTAGAACAAAAAAAGATCATGTAAATCATACTTGGTGTATTTCAGCAAAAATTATATACAATTAATTTATTAACAAAACCTCGCAATCCATGAATATGGTCAAACATGCTTCAGATAAGTGATTGCTATGAACTCTTATTTTGAAAATTAGTGCATAAACAATGCAAAATGTGAATATAATAATTTCATTATGAAATTCAAGAAGGAGGAAACTGATGACGTGATCTTGAAAAAGAAAGTATAAGATTAATCAAAATAATATAGTACTCAGACACTTCTTCATTATGTTAAATTTATCTTGTTCCAAACAAGAGAATTGTTTTCTGTCATAACTTTTTACTATGATTCTTTGTTTATACCAAACATTGGAATATACTTTCTTTTTCTTGAGCTATTCTCTTTCATTATGATTCCATTCTCAATTGTGTTTTCATTCAATACGATTCACTCGTACCAAACACCCCCTTAGGGTATTTGCCATGTCAATAACTACGAATTTAGAAGCGAAGATGAACCTATCGACTCTGACCAATACACCACTTGTGATCCCAAGAGGAGTTGCCTTAGTCATATTTGCCATCTCAATCACCATGCTAGTCTTCCAAAGATCATTTAATCTTAGTTTTAAAAATATTGAAAGTGGCATGATTTATAACAACCCGTAAAATTTCAGATTATTATAATAATATTTATCACGTCAGAAAATTCAAATCGGTTATTTTCTGAAAAATGTCAATATTTAGATTTAAAAACGAGAGGCCATCTCGTTTCTTTAGAAATAAGACACCGCACCCATGATACTTGTCCACTAAGTATCTGTATAATAAAAGTAAAATTTATTATCGTCCAAATTAAAATTTAAGCATACATAAGCTTAATCCATTATTTCGAGAAGTTATTCCACATACTGCAGCGCAGTAGCAAACAAGACTAAAATAAATAATGAGATAAGTGATATATACATATTTTATCATTCAAGGATAATTTACGGAAGAAAACGAGAGGTTATCTCGTGAATTCAGAAAGTCACGGCACCGCACGCATACCGCACCAAATTAATAATGGCAAACAATTATAATCAAATTTCAATGTAATAAGAATGTCATATCATTACGTGTAAGAAATCGTTTCCAAAAACATAATTTCTATATTTTTCGGATATCGGGAAGGTACTTTTACTTGAGGATTCGACAGAACTCAGGGTACACAACTTACTCAAATTATTGAAAAGGTAAAAATAATAAAAATTACCCTACACCCTAACCTACCCAAATACCCCACCCCTTCACTTCCTCTTTTCGCTTTCTTTCTCTTTCTGCCTACTAAAAACAGTACCAAAAGCAATGATACTACTCCTTCTACTTTCTAAACCTACTCTTGACCCATCACTCTCATCTTCCATTTCCAGCTTCCTGCCCCTAAAAGCTACTCCACGAAGCTACTAGTGAGCACGCGGATGGTGATAAGTGCCGAGAGTAGCTAGTCATCATCTCAAAGCCAAGAAAGAAGAATTGGAGCTTTCCATTTGCTTATCTACATATAGAGACGAGTTTCCACAAGTTTAATTGCTATGTTTCCCCAAAAGAAAACATCACTTCAATTAGGGTTGGTAATTTAGGGCTTCATCAAAACAAAGGGGTTCTTAAAATTAAGTTGGGGGTTTTGTAATTGGGTGAAAGAGGAAGCTACTCCAGCAGATAATTGTTCCAATTCATCTCAAGTCTCCTCCAATTGAGCTGGTGGTTTTGGTGCTCAAACCCATTCGACCTACAAGGATTAATGTAAGAACATACAATTGTTGTCCTTTAGAATCTGTTAAACTGTAATCCCATTTGTCCAATTCGAATTATATTCTTCATGTTCATACATATTGTTGTTGTTGTTGACGAAAAACCCAAAAGAAAACAAACATGATTTTCAGAAAAATGAAATAAGTCACAGTTTGTTAATACGGTGCGGTAAAAACATAAGTTAAATCTTGTTAATTCGCTTATCATTTTCTTTCGCCAAATTCCTTGTTCCTCAGTGTCGGCTCATTTATAGCTTGAGTGTTGGCTATTTTGTTTCTTTGTCTCGTACAGTCACTAAACTCGCAAGAGCGTGATTGTGTCGAGACCCTAAACTCGAGTCGGGTTGTACCCGATAGCCACGAATCATCACATAGTCGTGACCCTTAAAAAAATATACATATATTACCATTGCATCTTGAACACTAGTCTAGTGGTTATAAATCTGATCCTTTTTACTCTTGGTAAATCCTCTTGTTTAGTTTTCCCATTGCATCTTGAGTACATAAGGCCGCAACCTGTACAGGACCAGCAGGGTGTCGAAAGTTCAATCATGGTCAAATACAAAGGGTCAAGAGAGTGTCTCTGTGGACTGTCAAAGGATAATAGGTCCAAATCAGACCCGTTACGGGTCTCGGTTAGTCCTTTTCTACTCCAAATCCGAACTTGGTAGTCTTTCGTGGCTTAACTCGATGCATCACAAAATCATGTTGGGTAGCACCCAACCGGTGCTAACCAGAAGGCAAAAGTCCTTGTGTCTGTAGTGTTTTCGAGACACCCCTAAGGTGGTCTTCATATCGTCTAGCAATGGGTCTCGAAGGAGATTCATTATAGTCTCGATAATTTGCTCGTTATTTTACTTTAAAACAACATTTGAGTTTACATTCCCTCAAACTGTGTCAAAAAGAAAGAAATCCTTCCCAAGTTAAAGATGTTACTAAGAGCTATTGGGCTCAAAGCCCATGTCTCAAAGTGTGTTTGTGTGTCAGTGGGCTACGAGCCTATTTTGCTACCACCAAGGTCCATTCAATGGATTTTTAACAAAGAGCTCAAAACCAAATAAATAACATTGGGATGAAGCCCAGTTCACCTCGGCCGTGTGGTTTTATCACAGCCCACTCGGGCATTAAATTCCGTGTTATCTCGAGTTTGCACTCGACTCAAATCCCGCCTTATTCAACCTACTATCCATTTCCATATCGACTTATCGTGCATATTCTTCCAATATGTACAAATAGACCTAACGTATAAAAGATATCTTACAATATCGTAACTATAAAAACTTAAAGCCTTGACCAATTTATGAAAATGTAAACCTTATATCTTGTTCGATTAATAAAATTAGTTCTAATGTATAAGCAAATGCTTGGATTTCTTACAACTAAAACTTAATATTTTCACATTACCAAAACCAACTAATGGAGGTATAAGTTTTAGTCAAATTTTAAGATCATTAAATTACATATCATATTTCGTTTAAATTTGGTAATGTTATATACTTATGATTTTTTTTGACAACATAAACTAGTAAATATTTAATACAAATATTGGAATAGACATTTAAACTTAATAAAAATTTATTATGAAACTTTTGTCATTAAACGCCACGAACAAATAAAAGTGGTACGCCGGAGTCATGCCCAATTTTCTGAAAATATATCTATATCATGCTTTTATGATAACAAATAGAATGCTTGTATTATAACTTACAATGTATTTGAATTAAGTTAGCCCTTAAAATTCTCTTATACATTACACTAGACAAATAAAAGAGATGTGAAAAGTAAATATATGTACTTCTAATTTAAAAAATATATATATACAACCTCCGTTCATGGAAATCACATAGACCATTAACGTCTTATTGTAAGCATACAATCCTTCCATATGTTATCTTTTGGTCATCATTGAACTAAAGCCGAAACTCCTTCTTCGAGATTTTCTTCCATATCATACCCTCATAAACCGAAATCCACCCAAAACCTTGTAAATCATTTTAAGACAAATGATGCCACATCAACAACAACAACAAAACAAACATTTGAAAATTAAGAAAGTTAGTTAAACTTTATCGAGTCTTAAGCATGAAGACTAAATATGCCATACTTAATTAGGTTGCGTGTCGGAGCCGTGCACTATCACTCCTTGATTTAATTCCCTTTAGACTTTTAATGGCCAAGGTGAGTTTCATAGCCCCTTCTTTAATCTGTTTTATACTTGTTTTGGGGGAAGATACATGCTCATTTTACTTAAATGATTTTAATGGTACATTTCCATGCATACTATGATTTCTGATTGATATGTTTTAAGATACGTCATACATAGATGTTTTATGGACCATACCAAAGTGCTTGACTTAGAATATTACGCAGCTTAGCCTAAGTCCTTAGATCCCAAATTGCCTTTTTCATGAACCGTCAATTCCTGCTGGGAAGCGCGAATGTTATAAATAGATCTATTGGAGGTGACTCCCCTGTTCGGTTGGCCCCGCATGGGTCAAGGCAAAATATATAGCATGTCAGAACCGAGTGTATTGGGATAAACACTAGCCATGGGCTCCTTATTTGTATGACTTCTTTTTGCATACAGAAACTATCGTAGCTTCGGTTGCATGAACTTAGTGCTGGCATAATGGATTTATAATATATGGCATTATATTCATTGTAATGTGCATATACCCTGTTTATGGTCCACTAATGAAATTCTTTTATGTAATGTAATCATAAATTTTTATGAAATTATGCAAGAGGTAATGATTATCAAAACCAAATGTTAAATGGTATACCGTAGTGCCATTTAAATAAACCTATGAACTCACCAACCTCGTGTTGACACTTTTTAGCATGTATCTTCAGGTTTTGAGGTGATAGCTTATCTTTGGAGGTGCAAGGCAAAGGCATGGCATGGTTATAGACGACTCTGATTTATGTATTTGGACCACCTTTTTATAATGGGCCATTTTTCGCACAAATAAAAAATGTTAACATTGTTTTAGAATGAATAAAAGTTTCTTTATAAAAATTAGTTGTTCTATGCTTATGTTGTGATATCAATTTAGTAGCACCCTAATACTTGTATGCTTCCGCTGAGTCATTTTGGGGGTGTTACAGATTGGTATCAGAGCCTAGGTTATAGAGAATCTGGTATTTTAAAACCTAGACTATAACCACTTTTACAAAAACTTAACCCTATGACCGACATGTGCCTGCCTGCCAAGTTGATGCCTCACTTATGATCCTATTGAGATTATACTTGATAACATACATGTTTTATCACTGCTCACCTATTTCATTATAGGTTATAATTATCTTCCCTATTCGTATCACAACACTGCACCTTTTCCCTCACATAAATGGATTAATTGTTCTAGTCTTTAAGATAACCTTTAAAAGTATTGGGACATATTACTAGCGTAACTAAGCTAAGTATTTCAAAATTCATTGAACCTCGGTTGAATATAGATTGATCACCTATATTCAACGAGGGACAGTGGGACATAGCCTGATCACCTATGTCCGACTCAGAGGTGAATTTTGCAATACTTAGGATAGTTACAATAGCATTATGTCCAGTAAAATTTGATTAATGTTAATATTAGAATAAACATGTAATAAGCCACTCCCTGACATTCCTTAATCATAAGCCACTCACTGGCATTCCTTAATCATAAGCTACTCACTGACATTCCTTAGTCATAAACTTTATATTTCCATATCACAATTGGGTTATGTTATAGTCACTCCTGCCCCAAACCTTACATTCCGTAGACGAATCAAACCATTTTAGGAGCAACCATACGATAGCACCTATGAGAAAGATTCCCTAGCAGGAATTGGCAACAAAAAGAACAATAAATATTTGGCAAAATCTAGAAAGATATAGTAAATGACCTATAATCCCTCCAAACTTGAAAATTTTACCCCCTACCTTGAAAATTTGGTACCTAGAAGCTCCACCTACCTCTAAATAATAACAGTGCCTACCTTGTTACCCTCCTATAAACGAAATAAAAGAGTTGCCATATAAACTATTTCCGATTATCCCTCAAACCATTATAATCAAAATAATTCATGAATCACTTCGTGAATTATTCTACAAACCAAATTACCACCTTACCATTACACCATAAAGTAAACTACAATTCTACCCATACCTTACCAAAATAAAGTGTTCCTTAATACTTTGAAAATATTCCAGAACCACTCTATTGGTTACTTATTTCCTCGAAATGTGTTTTAAGTTAATACCCCATGAAAAGAAATTATCAATGTCCTCCTTGATAGCTAAGCCTGACCTTAGGATGTATCCTACACCTCTGCCTAAAACCATAAGATAACCCTGAGGTTCATCAACTATTAAATCCCTAACCCTACCCAACTTAGACAACTAAACCCTACTCGTAGCTATGGGTAAATGTTATATCCTGCTACACATCCTTGCTACAATATAGTTTCCAAATTGGAGGGTTCCTCTTTAAAATCCAACAATAATACTTTCCAAATCCCTCGTTAAAATGAGACAAAATGCCGAAACACTAAAAGTTTCGCAAGACTTCCTTATACACCCCATAGTTAAGAACCGGTTTTACAATCTTGTGAAAATTTGTCATTTTTACACATTATCGATTTTGAAATCTGGTCTTAGTCAAACTTGTATAAACATTTAGTCGAAAGAGAAATTCGAAAACAAATGTTTCTTCATCCCTTAAGAATCAACCCATATACTTTAGAATCATGAAACGCGATAAATGGGTACGTTTTGATAAGACCTTGAGAAGTTAGAGGTGCCCACACTAACAAAATAGTGAAACCTCATAACATCAAAATTAGAACCTTCACCTAATGAATTTTCCCTAGAAAATCATGACACCTCAGATAGAGGATGTGATATTGGCAGAACACCTAGGTACCCATACCCAAAAGGAAACCCTAGAACAACCTAGGGAAACTCAAAACTTGTTCCAAATAGCATCACCTGGTTTCCGACACTCTATCGGGTAACGTTAACTGAGATCCGGGACGGATCTCCTGTAAGGTGGGTAGACTATAACAACCCGTAAAATTTCAGATTATTATAATAATATTTATCATGTCAGAAAATTCAAATCGGTTATTTTCTGACAAATGTCGATATTTAGATTAAAAAACGAGAGGCCATCTCGTTTCTTTAGAAATTAGACACCGCACCCACGATACTTGTCCACTAAGTATCTGTATAATAAAAGTGAAATTTATTATCGTCCAAATTAAAATTTAAGCATACATAAGCTTAATCCATTGTTTTGAGAAGTTATTCCGCATACTGCAGTGCAGTAGCATACAAGACTAAAATAAATAATGAGATAAGTGAAATGTACATATTTTATCATTCAAGGATAATTTACGGAAGAAAACGAGAGGTTATCTCGTGAATTCAGAAAGTCACGGCACCGCACGCATACCGATACCAAATTAATAAAGACAAACAATTATAATCAAATTTCAACGTAATAAGAATGTCATATCATTACGTGTAAGAAATCGTTTCCAAAAACATAATTTCTATATTTTCCGATTTCCGAGAAGGTACTTTTACTTGAGGATTCGACAGAACTCGGGGTACACAACTTACTCAAATTATTGAAAAGGTAAAAATAATAAAAATTACCCTACACCCTAACCTACCCAGCGCCCCACCCCTTCACTTCCTCTTTTCTGCTTTCTTCTCTTTCTTGCCTACTCAAAAACTGGTACCAAAAGCAATAATACTACTCCTTCTACTTTCTAAACCTACTCTTGACCCATCACTCTCATCTTCCATTTCCAGCTTCCTGCCCCTAAAAGCTACTCCACGAAGCTACTAGTGAGCACGCGGATGGTGATAAGTGCCGAGAGTAGCTAGTCATCATCTCAAAGTCAAGAAAGAAGAATTGGAGCTTTCCATTCGCTTATCTACATATAGAGACGAGTTTCCACAAGTTTAATTGCTATGTTTCCCCAAAAGAAAACATCACTTCAATTAGGGTTGGTAATTTAGGGTTTCATCAAAACAAAGGGGTTCTTAAAATTAAGTTGGGGGGTTTTATAATTGGGTGAAAGAGGAAGCTACTCCAGAACATAATTGTTCCAATTCATCTCAAGTCTCCTCCGATTGAGCTGGTGGTTTTGGTGCTCACACCCATTCGACCCACAAGGATTAATGTAAGAACATACAATTGTTGTCCTTTTGAATCTGTTAAACTGTAATCTCATTTGTCCAATTCGAATTATATTCTTCTTGTTCATACCGAATATTACAAATAAATTGGAAGTGATATTGGTTAGTATTGATGTTGATACGGTTATGTTAATTTGGTTAAGTTAAAATGGCATACATATTTTTGTTGTTGTTGTTGACGAAAGACCCAAAAGAAAACAAACATGATTTTCAGAAAAAGGAAATAAGTCACAGTTTGTTAATACGGTGTGGTAAAAACATAAGTTAAAGCTTGTTAATTTGCTTATCATTTTTCTTTTGGCTAAATTCCTTGTTCCTCAGGCTCGGCTCATTTATACCTTGAGTGACGGTTGTTTTGTTTCTTTGTCTCGTACAGTCACTAAACTCGCAAGAGCGTGATTGTGTCGAGACCCTAAACTCAAGTCGGGTTGTACCCGATAGCCACGAATCATCACATAGTCGTGACCCTTAAAAATATATACATATATTACCATTGCATCTTGAACACTAGTCTAGTGGTTATAAATCTGATCCTTTTTACTCTTGGTAAATCCTCTTGTTTAGTTTTCCCATTTCATCTTGAGTACATAGGGCCGCAGCCCGTTCGGGACTAGCAGGGTGTCGAAAGTTCAATCATGGTCAAATAGAAAGGGTCAAGAGAGTTTCTATGTAGACTGTCAAAGGACAATAGGTCCGAATCAGACCCGTTACGGGTCTCGGTTAGTCCTTTTCTATTCCTGTGTCCAAATCCGAACTTGGTAGTCTTTCGTGGCTTAACTCGTTGCGTCACAAAATCATGTTGGGTAGCGCCCAACCGGTGCTAACCACAAGGCAAAAGTCCTTGTGTCTGTAGTGTTTTCGAGACACCCCAAAAGGTGGTCTTCATATCATCTAGCAATGGGTCTCGAAGGAGATTCATAATAGTCTCGATAATTTGCTCGTTATCTTAGTTTAAAACTACATTTGAGTTTACGTTCCCTCAAACTGTGTCAAAAAGAAAGAAATCCTTCCCAAGTTAAAGATGTTACTAAGAGCTATTGGGCTCAAAGCCCATGTCTCAAAGGGTGTTTGTGTGTCAGTGGGCTACGAGCCCATTGTGCTACCACCAAGGTCCATTCAATGGATTTTTAACAAAGATCTCAAAACCAAATAAATAACATTGGGTTGAAGCCCAGTTCACCTAGGCCATGTGGTTTTATCACATCCCACTCGGGCGTTAAATTCCGTGTTATCTCGAGTTTGCACTCGACTCAAATCCCGCCTTATTCAACCTACTATCCATTTCCATATCGACTTATAGTGCATATTCTTCCAACATGTACAAATAGACCTAACGTATAAAAGATATCTTACAATATCGTAACTATAAAAACTTAAAGCCTTGACCAATTTATGAAAATGTAAACCTTATATCTTGTTCGATTAATAAAATAAGTTCTAATGTATAAGCAAATGCTTGGATTTCTTACAACTAAAACTTAATATTTTCACATTACCAAAACCAACTAATGGAGGTATAAGTTTTAGTCAAATTTTAAGATCATTAAATTACATATCATATTTCGTTTAAATTTGGTAAAGTTATATACTTATGATTTTTTTTGACAACATAAACTAGTAAATATTTAATACAAATATTGGAATAGACATTTAAACTTAATAAAAATTTATTATGAAACTTTTGTCATTAAACGCCACGAACAAATAAAAGTGGTACGCCGGAGTCATGCCCAATTTTCTGAAAATATATCTATATCATGCTTTTATGATAACAAATAGAATGCTTGTATTATGACTTACAATGTATTTGAATTAAGTTAGCCCTTAAAATTCTCTTTTACATTACACTAGACAAATAAAAGAGATGTGAAAAGTATATATATGTACTTCTAATTTAAAATATATATATATACAACCTCCATTCATGGAAATCACATAGACCATTAACGTCTTATTGTAAGCATACAATCCTTCCATATGTTATCTTTTGGTCATCATTGAACTAAAGCCGAAAGTCCTTCTTTGAGATTTTCTTCCATATCATACCCTCATAAGCCGAAATCCACCCAAAACCTTGTAAATCATTTTAAGACAAATGATGCCACATCAACAACAACAACAAAACAAACATTTGAAAATTTATAAAGTTAGTTAAACTTTATCGAGTCTTAAGCATGAAGACTAAATATGCCGTACTTAATTAGGTTGCGTGTCAGAGCCCTGCACTATCACTCCTTGATTTAATTCCCTTTAGACTTCTAATGGCCAAGGTGAGTTTCATAGCCCCTTCTTTAATCTATTTTATACTTGTTTTGGGGGAAGATACATGCTCATTTTACTTAAATGATTTAATGGTACATTTCCATGCATACTATGCTTTCTGATTGATATGTTTTAAGATTCGTCATACATAGATGTTTTATGGACCATACCAAAGTGCTTGACTTAGAATATTACGTAGCTTAGCCTAAGTCCTTAGATCCCAAATTGCCCTTTTCATGAACCGTCAATTCCTGCTGGGAAGCGCGAATGTTATAAATAGATCTATTGGGGTGACTCCCCTGTTCGGTTGTCCCCGCATGGGTCAAGGCGAAACATATAGCATGTCGGAACCGAGTGTATTGGGATAAACACTCGCCATGGGCTCCTTATTTGTATGACTTCTTTTGCATCTGTAAACTGCTAGTAGCCGGTTGCATGAACTTAGTCTTGTAATAGATTTATAATATATGGCATTATATTCATTGTAATATGCATATACCCTGTTTATGGTCCACTAATGAAATTCTTTTATGTAATGTAATCATAAATTTTTATGAAATTATGCAAGAGGTAATGATTATCAAAACCAAATGTTAAATGGTGTACCGTAGTGCCATTTAAATAAACCTATGAACTCACCAACCTCGTGTTGACACTTTTTAGCATGTATCTTCAGGTTTTGTGGTGATAGCTTATCTTTGGAGGTACAAGGCAAAGGCATGGCATGGTCATAGACAACTCTGATTTATGTATTGGGACCACCTTTTTATAATGGGCCATTTTTCCGCACAAATCAAAAATGTAAACATTGTTTGAGAATGAATAAAAATTTCTTTATAAAAATTAGTTGTTCTATGTTTATGTTGTGATATCAATTTAGTAGCACCCCAATACTTGTATGCTTCCGCTGAGTCATTTTGGGGGTGTTAGAGATTGGTATCAGAGCCTAGGTTATAGAGAACTGGGTATTTTTAAAACCTAGACTATAACCACTTTTACAAAAACTTAACCCTATGACCGACACGTGCCTGCCTGCCAATCTGATGCCTCACTTATGATCCTATTGAGATCATACTTGATAAGAAACATGTTTTATCACTGGTCACCTATTTCATTATAGGTTATAATTATCTTCCCAATACGTATCACAGCACTACACCTTTTCCCTCACATAAATGGAATAATTGTTCTAGTCTTTAAGATAACCTTTAAAAGTATTGGGACATATTACTAGCGTAACTAAGCTAAGTATTTCAAAATTCATTGAACCTCGGTTGAATATAGATTGATCACCTATATTCAACCAGGGACAGTGGGACATAGCCTGATCACCTATGTCCGACTCAGAGGTGAATTTTGCAATACTTAGGATAGTTACAATAGCATTATGTCCAGTAAAATTTGATTAATGTTAATATTTGAATAAACATGTAATAAGCCACTCCCTGACATTCCTTAATCATAAGCCACTCACTGGCATTCCTTAATCATAAGCTACTCACTGGCATTCCTTAGTCATAAACTTTATATTTCCATATCACAATTGGGTTATGTTATAGTCACTCCTGCCCCAAACCTTACATTCCGTAGACGAATCAAACCATTTTAGGAGCAACCTTACGATAGCACCTATGAGAAAGATTCCCTAGTAGGAATATGCAACAAAAAGAACAATAAATATTTGGCAAAATCTAGAAAGATATAGTAAATGACCTATAATCCCTCCAAACTTGAAAATTTTACCCCCTACCTTGAAAATTTGGTACCTGGAAGCTCCACCTACCTCTAAATAATAACAGTGCCTACCTTGTTACCCTCCTATAAACGAAATAAAAGAGTTGCCATACAAACTATTTCCGATTATCCCTCAAACCATTATAATCAAAATAATTCATGAATCACTTCGTGAATTATTCTACAAACCAAATTACCACCTTACCATTACACCATAAAGTAAACTACAATTCTACCCATACCTTACCAAAATAAAGTGTTCCTTAATACTTTGAAAATATTCCAGAACCACTCTATTGGTTACTTATTTCCTCGAAATGTGTTTTAAGTTAATACCCCATGAATAGAAATTATCAATGTCCTCCTTGGTAGCTAAGCCTGACCTTAGGATGTATCCTACACCTCTTCCTAAAACCATAAGATAACCCTGAGGTTCATCAACTATTAAATCCCTAACCCTACCCAACTTAGACAAAAAAAACCCTACTCGTAGCTATGGGTAAATGTTATATCCTACTACACATCCTTGCTACAATATAGTTTCCAAATTGGAGGGTTCCTCTTTAAAGTCCAACAATAATACTTTCCAAATCCCTCGTTAAAATGAGACAAAATGCCGAAACACTAAAAGTTTCGCAAGACTTCCTTATACACCCCATAGTTAAGAACCGGTTTTACAATCTTGTGAAAATTTGTCATTTTACACATTATCGATTTTGAAATCGGTCTTAATCAAACTTGTATAAACATTTAGTCGAAGAGAAATTCAAAACAAATGTTTCTTCATCCCTTAAGAATCAACCCATATACTTTAGAATCATGAAACGCGATAAATGGGTACGTTTTGATAAGACCTTGAGAAGTTAGAGGTGCCCACACTAACAAAATAGTGAAACCTCATAACATCAAAATTAGAACTTTCACCTAATGAATTTTCCCTAGAAAATCATGACACCTCAGATAGAGGATGTGATATTGGCAGAACACCTAGGTACCCATACCCAAAAGGAAACCCTAGAACAACCTAGGGAAACTCAAAACTTGTTCCAAATACCATCACCGGTTTCGACACTCTATCGGTATCGTTAATCGAGATCCGGACGGATCTCCGTAAATGGGTAGACTATAACAACCCGTAAAATTTCAGATTATTATAATAATATTTATCACGTCAGAAAATTCAAATCGGTTATTTTCTAACAAATGTCGATATTTAGATTTAAAAACGAGAGGCCATCTCGTTTCTTTAGAAATAAGACACCGCACCCACGATACTTGTCCACTAAGTATCTGTATAATAAAAGTGAAATTTATTATCGTCCAAATTAAAATTTAAGCATACATAAGCTTAATCCATTGTTTTGAGAAGTTATTCCGCATACTACAGCGCAGTAGCATACAAGACTAAAATAAATAATGAGATAAGTGAAATGTACATATTTTATCATTCAAGGATAATTTACGGAAGAAAATGAGAGGTTATCTCGTGAATTCAGAAAGTCACGGCACCGCACGCATACCGATACCAAATTAATAACGACAAACAATTATAATCAAATTTCAACGTAATAAGAATGTCATATCATTACGTGTAAGAAATCGTTTCCAAAAATATAATTTCTATATTTTTCGGATACCGGGAAGGTACTTTTACTTGAGGATTCGACAGAACTCGGGGTACACAACTTACTCAAATTATTTGTTAGGAATTAGAAATTCCCAGATTAAAGAGTCGGTCACCTCAAGTATATGTAATCGTTAGAAAGCTCGTAGTCGTAGTTCTTTTAAGTTAAGTAGTAATTTAGTTAAGTAACACCGTGGAGGACTGGACGGTCTTTACCCACCAGATGCCCGATCCACACCCCAAAGTGTGGCGATTTATGTAAGACTATAAATACTCTCTACCTCCCAAGGTAGAGAGTTGGAGCTCATAATAATATCTTTCACTTTCTCTCACTAAGTTCCCTAAACCTCTAACTTTCTCTCTAGAATTCCATCTATATGCTACTTTGTGTTATGGTTTGATGTGTATGTGAAAAGTTATATCTTACAATTGGTATCAAGAGCCATGGTTAGATCATATCTTGCACATCTTTGGATTTATAGTGGTTTTAGGTGGTTTTGAGTTTGAAAAGTTTAGTGGTTTTGCATCATTTGGTTGATCTCTTGTGTTAAAGTTTGAATTTTGTTGGTACTTTTATGTTTAGAATCATCAAAAGTGTTTAGGTTTTCATTTGGTAAGCTTGAATCATCTTGGTTGGGTTGTTTTGGATTGAAAAGTGATGTTTATATGGTTTTCATGGTAGCGAGTTAGTTCACGGATAAGTTTTCTTTGTAGCGACTTGCTTCACAAAATTGTAGCGAAGTTACGTTGTTAAATCTAGCGAGTTAGATCTAGCGAGTTAAAGTACAAGTAGTGGAATCTCCACCACGGGTAGCGACTTGTGGTAGCGACTTGGTCAAGAGCGAGTTGCTCTTTAGCGACTTGTGTTTCTAGCGACTGAGTAGCGAATTGTCGCCAAAATTTGGTTAGCGACTTGGTCCGTAGCGAGTTACTACTTAGCGACTTGTTTTCCGTTAGCGACTGGGATTCTAGCGACTGGGTGCCTAGCTAATTAATTGGTAGCGACTTAGTGGATTTGTTTCTAGCGACTTAGAGCTTTATCATCTAGCGACTTGAGTGATTGCTTACGGTTTTCTTGATTTAGTAAAACCCGTGAAAGAATCTATTTCCGCTTAATCATTGAGTTATAAAACCCGTATAACTGTTAACATGTCTACCAACGCCCCACCGCCATCTCCATCGCTGCCGAGGATGTACAAGCAATGGCTCGTGATACTGCCCTCCCATGCCGATGAATCGACTACGATTCTTGGGCTCAACGAATCGATTGTATTGCCTTGAAAGGAAAATGGTGTCAACATTCTCAAATCCATTGATGAAGGACCATATCGGGTTGAGACGACTAGAGACATACTTGATACTAATGAAGATGGTACTCTGCTTACGGAATGGATGACCTAAGATGTATGATGAGCTTGATGATAAGGAGAAAAGAGATTCGATGCGATATCGTGGCTTCAAACATTGTCCTTCAAGGTCTTCCTAAAGACATCTACAAGTCGATCAATCATAACACCGATGCAAAGGTCGTTTGGGATAATGTTAAGATGCTTCTCTCGTGTTCGTAACTAACCATGGAAGACAGAGAATCACAACTCTATGACGAATTTGAGCACTTCAAGATGAAACCGATGAGAATGTCTATGAGTACTATGTGAGATTTCATAAGTTAGTTAATGACATGAGGAACATCGAATGACTATGCCTAACATTCATTGAATTCAAAATTTGTGAACAACATGAACCCGAATGGCACAAGTTTGTTACCGTGAAGCTTACTAAAGGATTGAAGAACACAAACTATGAGCAACTCTATGCCTTCCTCCTTCGTAATGAGAGACATGCTATGTTTGAAAAATTGATTCTCAATCGCTCAAAACTAACCTGTGAGAGACAAGCTCGCCTAATGATTCAACCGCTTCTACTCAAACATCGGAATCAAAACCAAAGCTTCACAAGTCATACCTTGGGTAATGGTAACCACAAACTCATTCCCGATCCTATGTACAAACAAGTCGATGCCGATGCACACGCTGGAAGCTTCATTAATCAACTAGCTCTTCCGATTAGCCAAAACATGAATTCTCCCACAAACCAACAACAACCTTAGAACAAAGATCTAACCCACACAATCAAGCTACCAAAAAGATGGAAGGATCGTGGTACAACCAGCCTCAGAAAGACAAGATGATCGTGGAAGGGGTGGAGCCGGTAGAGGCTATGTGGGCAATCGTAATCGAGGAAGGAATGGTAACCAAGGTCAAGCTAAGCCGATCAAATGCTATAACTGTGGTGGTGAGGACACATTGCAAGGAACCGACATCTCCAAAGCGCCCATGCACGCCGATTACTTCGTAGATAAGATGTCACCGCACAAGCTCGTGACAATGGTGTTGCGTTGGATGAAGAGGAATTGTCGCTCTTTGCCGAGGGTAATGCCAAGACCTATGATGCGATGTGGATGAGCAATTTATTCGTGAGATAGGTCACAATCATCGAACGCCTTTCAAGTCGCCGATCGTGATGCTTACGACTGATGTAGATGATGGACCCACCGCACACACAATCTTTATGGCTAGCATCTCTCCAATGGTTTCTCCCAAGATCTCTTCTTCACCACAAGTCGGCACATCCAAGGACAAACTCATCTCGTAGGTATTAAAACTATACGATGATGTCGATGTGCAATGATGCATGACAAAGTACAAACAATCGAAACTATTGAATCAAATATTGAAAATGCGGGTAATATCAATATTGTCCCATACGATCAATACGTGAAACAAAGTGAAAGTGAAGTTGTACCAAGTGATGCATCTTCCGCATCAACAATGACTATGTCTTTGATGAATACACCGCATGTGCTCCCGATGATTCCATAATTTCGAACTAAATGCCTATAAGGAACGTGTTGCTATTTATGAACAACGGCAAAATTTGAGTTGACCACCGTGAGCAGTGAAATGGATGTCCAAGTGAGTACAAGAATTAGAAAAGTAAGTTTAGAGAAGAAGTATTGAAACAAGAATTAAATTCCTTGCAAGAAAAACTTTCTAAAACAAATAAGCAAAACAAGAACTTCAAGAAAATGTGAAAATGCTTAAGCAAGAATTTAATGCAAAGGAATCAAAACTCTTGAGAGATTTTTCTAATCAAAACTTTGAAAACAAACTTGAAAACAAGTTGTATTTACAAGGAAACACCATTCGATCGCTTCACATGATCACTAAGCATAGAGTTCTAAGCGATACATAGCTGCCCTTGTAGAGGAACCAAATCCAGAGGTAATTAAAAGGCTAGAAATGCTCATAAGGTAATTTATGATGGTAATGAAGTCCTTAAACCTAGGCGTAAACCTAGTTGCGCTGAGTGCACCGAGGAAGATAAGATATTAAATGAAATCACTAGGAAAAGATGAATAAGAAGCAAATGATCCCAAATGCAAAGAGAAAACATAATCTTCTCTCCTCATGATTACAAGAAGGAAAACTGATTTCCTTGAACAAGTTTAAGCCTCGACTTTGTTGACTCCCGAACAAGTCTTCGAAAATGGATTTAGATAAGCGTAAAGTCGAAAATATTGTAGAAACAAACCTCCCTTCGAAAATGCCTAGAGCAACCGTGTATCCTCCTAATACACCTATGCATCTTGTACCTAGAACAATTGCCACTAAAAGCAAGACATTAATTAGCCAATACGTTATATTCCAACTATTTGTTGATTTTGAGAAAACTTGCAAGAAAAGGATCACTCCCACCGTATAATCAAGGTGAAAGAGGTTTTGAACAAATGAAAGAATGTTATTTAATCGAGGTCATGCCTTTCTTTAAACTTCTAAAAGATCACTTTGAGAGTCTTAAAAGGGGTAGAAGTTTATATTAAGGGTATGGAAAAGGAATTTGATGCAATGGTTGTCAAGTTAGTGATTATGAGCGCACTAAAATATAATGAGATTGAGAGAAAGAACCCGCATACATTAAATGAGAATCTTATTACCGAATGTGTTGCTCAAGATGTGTTTTTCATCGCTTCAAATTGCTCTATTAATGCTTCCAAATTTCATGAATTATCTCGCGGCCCTCGAAAGTCTCCCATGATCGTGTCATTGAGCTTGAAAAACTAATTCTAAACTAAACGAGAAAATTGAACCGATGATCACGACAC
Organism: Chrysanthemum lavandulifolium; assembly: GCA_022545495.1. NCBI lineage: Eukaryota > Viridiplantae > Streptophyta > Magnoliopsida > Asterales > Asteraceae > Chrysanthemum > Chrysanthemum lavandulifolium. Next base: position 20,344,550 of record CM040240.1, on the reverse strand, counting down.
GTTGGTTAAACATTTTTCTAAACTAGAAGTTGAGTATTTTAATTTACAACTAAAATATCAACATCTCAAAGAAAATGTCAAAACTTCAAATATCAAGACATCTTCGATGCTCCGAGTTTGATGCGCTTTTCAATTAACAAACGTGATGAATGATTCAAGCTCAAGCAACACGATCGAAAGTTGAAAGCCCAAATCTCTCAATTAAAGGGCCAAACGAACAATATGACAGCTCCCAAATGCCTCCTTCTTTAGATTCTCGAATTCTCAAACGCTTCATCTTCAAAACCTAGTAAATGCTTTACAAAAGGAAAACGAAAGTTTTCTAGAAGAAAATGAAAAGGTTAAACGTCATTTCAATGAGTTGTTTGAATCAATTAAAGTCACTCAGAACAAAAACAACGAACAAATAACTTCATTGCAAAAGGAAATCGAGAATCAAGAGTCGTAAAAGGAAAATGCCAATGATCAATGAGGAGAATGTTGTATCTAAGGTTCACTCAAAGAATAAATATGCTTTATCTCGTGACATATGTCCCCTCATCTAAGGAACAACAAACTTGCCATTCAAACATATTTCTCATCCCTTAAGGATTGCTTAGAATGCCCGCGTGAGATTGTTGAAGAGGATAAGCTAGAGAAACCTCATGATAATGCAATTGGACATGCATGCTCATATGCCAAACGATCTCAAGAAATCTTAGAATGCTTGATCACTATATGCCCAAAGACATTAGGTGAGAGAGTTAACCCTTTGATTCCATGCTCAATGCCTAAGGCCAAACATGATATGGAATCGACTCCCAATGTTTTGAATGTGAGGAGTAGTGTACCATTGAGTAGTTCGATTTTAGATCCGCAATGCTAGGAAAGTGAACTCAAATGTGCCTTCTAGGAGTACTAATCTCAAGACTCTAGTGTTAAGAAAGTGAACCTTAGTGCACCGCATGTAGTTCAGATCCCAAAGACATCTAAACAGTGGTGCAAAGAGTAGTAAAACAAACTAATGTTCCCATTCCTCTACAGAGTAATCATGACATTAAAGGGAGCAGTCAAAGTCTCAAGACAATACAAGGAATGATAGGACCTCTCAAGCTAAGAATGTGCACCGAAGAAAGTAGAAGAACAATCTAGGAACGTTAAGTTTGAATCGAATAAAACGAATCGTGTTGATTCTAGTATTAGCCATAAGCGCATCGTAATTAATTCAATTCGATACTATTTGCAAAACTTGTTCGATGTTTGCTTGAATTCGCTTCTAATCATGGATGTGATGTCAATGCTTTGCCTAATGATGTTAATTGTCCAGCTAATATTGTTAATGCTAAAATTCATACTAAAAAGGCTAAAAGGCAAAAGCGAAAGAGAGTTAGAAAACAATGGAAACCCACAGAAGAACATTCAAAGAATAGGCTTTTATTGATACCGTTGGTCATAAGACTAATCGATAATGCCCACTAGAAAATGGATGCCTCACCGGTAGAACTATTCCTTAAGAAGTGGTCACATCAGAATAGGGTTAATACGTACACTAGTATTGCATCTATTCACAATGATTCCATTACCTCACCGTCTCGATATGAATGCTTCTATTTCGGCGCGGGTGGTCCAACTGCTGTTACTAACCAAATGGAACCCATTCTTGCATGGGGATCCCAATTATCCGCTTATCCATTCTTGTCTCGTGTTCAACCGCAGATCGCTCAAATCGCTCGTGGTACCGGACTCAGCCGCTCCAAGCATATGACCGAGACCGTCACGGCTCATGAACTTCGTGAGCAAATTCATCGGGACCGTTAGATTTGGTAATGATCATTTCGGTGCATTATGGGTTATGGAGATTATGTTGTTGGTGATAGTGTCATCTCCGTGAGTGTATTATGTGGAAGGTTTAGGTCATAACTGCTCTCTCGCTGGTCAATTTCGTGATTCCGATCTAGAAGTAGCCTTCGTAAAACATACCGCTTCGTTAGAGATCTTAATGGTAAGGAACTGCTGAAAGGAACTCGTGGCTCAAACCTTTACACCATCTCTATCGATGACATGATGAGAGCTTCACCAATCTGCTTGTTATCAAAGGCTTCAAAACAAAGTCATGGTTATGGCATCGCTGCCTCAATCACTTGAACTTCGCACCATCAACGATCTTTCCGTAAAGGACTTAGTTGTAGGTTACCTAGACTAAAGTATGAAAAGGATCATCTTTGTTCAAGATGTCAATTGGGAAAAGCAAGAAGTATGCCCATAAACCCAAACCTACTAACTCGCTCACGTAAGTTCTTCATATGATTCATATGGATTTATGTGACCAATGAGGGTGCAAAATATCTTTGGGAAGAAATATGTGTTAGTTGTGGTTGATGACTATTCCGATTCACCGGTCAAGTTCTTAAGGACAAAGGATGAAACTCCGATATCATCATCAAACTCATCAAACAAATTGCAGTTAGACTAAACAAAACCGCCGTAATTATCGTAATGCATAATGGAACCGAGTTTGTCAACAAACAACTTAGTGAATTCTATGAAAGCGTTGGAATCACCATCAAAGAAGTGTTCCACGAACCCCTCAATGTAACGGTGTAGTTGAAAGACGAAATCGCACTCTTGTTGAAGCCGCTAGAACAATGCCGATTTACTCAAAGGTTCCAATGTTTCTCCGGGTCAAGCAATTGCCACCGCATGTTACACACAAAATCGCTCCCCGATTCACACCATTCATGGAAAACTCCATATGAACTTGTCCACAACAGAAACCCAATCTATCTTTCCTTCGTGTGTTTGGTGCCTTGTGCTATCCAACTAATGAGGGTCAAGACTTGGGCAAACTTAGAGCTAAAGTCGACATTGGAGTATTTGTAGGATATGCACCAAACAAAAGGGATACCGAATCTACAACAAAAGAACCCAAATATCATGGAAACAATTCACGCTACGCTTGATGAGTCGACCGGTCAAATGGCTCCTCGGACACTCCACCAGACCCGCACTTCAAAACAAATTCTATTGGTTCATCCCTTGTTCCAAACTCCTCTCAAGAAACACCATATGTACCTCCATCCAAGATGATGTAAAGAAATTGTTTGATCCAATGTTTGATGAACTGATGAGTCTACTACTAATGAGGTGCCGATCCCTACAACAGAGGATGCTCGATTCCAGTGAATGAAGTCAATCCATCGCCTAATATCTCAGAAGTCAAGAAGCACCGTCACGATCCTTCGCCTCATCAACAAATCATCATTCTTCAAATGTACATCATGGAAATGTTTCGCATCAATGATGAAGTTAATCCTTTGCGACTCTCAAGATGCTCCATTTGAAAACATATTTGCTACTCCCGAATCATCATCGAACCATCTTCTTCAGAGACATCGACTCGCCTACCTCGCCTCAACAAATGCCACATGAACACCTCGTAAAATGGACTCACGATCATCCATTAGACAACATCATTGGTAATCCTCTCGCCCTCAGATCAACCCGAAGCAACTCGCAACCGATGCCTTATGGTGCTTCTTCAACTCCGCACTATCTAAGATCGAACCAAAAGATGTTAAAACCGCTATGAATGAAGATAGTCGGTTCAATGCTATGCAAGATGAAATTCATGAGTTTGATCGCCTTGATGTATGGGAGTTAGTACTGCCCAGATCGCGCTATGATTATAGCCCTAAAATGGATCTTCAAAGTAAAACTTGATGAGCATGGTGATGTGTTGAAGAACAAGGCTCGATTAGTTGCTAAAGGATATCGCCAAGAGGAGGGCATAGACTTTGAAGAATCTTTTGCTCCAGCTTGTTCGAATCGAGGCAATCGTAATCTTTCTCGCTAATGTCGCTAGTAAGAACATGGTAGTTTATCGATGGATGTAAAGACGGCATTTCTAAACGGAGATCTTAAAGAAGTCGCTCACGCCACCAACCCAAGGATTTGTGAATCAAGAGCATCCTACTCACGCTTATCGCTTAAAGAAGGCTCAGACGGTTTAAAGCAAGCTCCAAGGGCATGGTACGATACATCACAAAGTTTCTTCACAACCGGATTCATCAAAGGAGCAATGATCCTACATTGTTCACCGAAGTCGTGCAAACATTTGATTCATGTTCAAATTTATGTTGATGATATTATTTTTGCCTCGACCGACCCAATGGAATGTGATCGTTTTCTAATGAAATGAGTTCAAAGTTTCAAATGTCAATGATGGGACAAATGTCATTTTTCTTGGGATTACAAATTTCACAAAGTCCCGAGGCATTTTCATAAATCAATCTAAATATGCAATGAGATTTTAAAGAAATTTGGATTTGATTCAAGTGACCTCGTTGACACCCCCATGATTGACCGAACCAAACTAGATGAGGACCTCTCGTGGATCATGATTGACCAAACGAAATATAGGAGTATGATTGATCCTCGATGTATCTCACCGCTAGTAGACCGTACATCTTGTTCTCTCGTGTGCATGTGTGCTAGATACCGTGCTGCCTACTAAAAGCACCTTGAAGCGCTTAAACGGGTCTTTCGGTATTCCAAGGAACCATCAATATGGGACTATGGTACCAAGGACACCGGTATGTCACTAACGGCCTATGCAGATGCCGATCATGCAGTTGTCAAGATACACGTCAAGCACGCCCGAGGTGCTCGCTTTTGGGTGATAAGCTTGTGAGTCGGTCTTCAAAGAAGCAAATGAGTACTTCTATTTCTCTACAGAGGTCGAATACATAGCCATGTCATCTTGTTGTGCTCAAATCTTATGGATGAGATCTCAATTATCCGACTATGGCTTTGAATTCAACAAAATCCTCCAGCATCGTGATAATAAAGTGCTATTGCTCTCTCATGCAACAACGCTCAACACTCAAGAGCAAAGCATATCGACATTCGACATCATTTCATCGTGGAACAAGTGGAAAAGGTGTGGTGGAACTATATTTTGTGAGGTCCGAATATCGCTAGCGGACATCTTCACCAAAGCTCTTCCAAGAGAACGCTTTGAGTTTATTCTTCCACGCCTTGGTTTGAAAAGCCTTCAACCGAATCTCTCAAACGCCTTCGTGAGGAAGACGAGGAGTAAAGGTCTTTCTTCATCTATCTCTTGTAAATAGTTATTCAAAAACAAAATAGAAAATTATAAAACTTTCAAAATCCATAAAAATCAAAATTCAAAATTCTTCAAAAATATTGTCATTTTTGTCATGTTTTTCTCGGTTCGATAATATCTACGGTTTTTGTGTCGTCATTCAAAGAATGACACGGACCTTAGATGTTGTTCGAACTCTTTAAAAAAAAAAAAAAAAAAAAAAAAAAAAAAAAAATATATATTTTTGGGAGAAAGAGAAATGGTTTATTGTCATTTTCGTGCAATAACCCGTTTTTAAAAGAAAGAACAGAGCCATGTTTTAACATGTTTTCAAATTCCATGCTCGATTCTATAAACATTTATCTCATTGAAACCAAATGCTTTGAAAAATAACTCGATCTCTATTTTTGAAAATCATCGACTTATTTGTCAAATCTTATCTCTCAATCAACAACCTATGTCATTGATTGAGGGGAGAATGATTTCAATTAAATTAAAAAGTTATTTGGCATTAAATTGTTTTCAAAGGATATTCATGCATGTTTTATAAATGGAGTTTAAAGTCTTAAAATCGATCATATCGCTCAAACGCTGCTCATAATCAAGTCACAATTCTCCTTAAAAGCTTTCAAAATCAATTTAATTATAAGAGATCACAAATCTCAAATGATTTGATAATTGTGATCGGGGAGAATGTGTGATTTAAATTGGATTTAAACCGATAAATAGGTAAATGGTTTTATAAGGATGTACATGCTATCCTTCCCACATGTGACAAACGATTTCAAATTTTCCATGCACATGTCGAGGGGAGCATCTATCTTAAACCTTTGATTTGAAACGTGATCATTTATCCCATGTGCAGTTCCTCTAGTATGTGCAAAACTCTTTTCATACCTCGAGGCACATATTGAGGGGAGCAAAATTCATGGAAACCTCATCCTTCCCGAAATGCTATACCCACTTGATCCGTTGAGGAAGTGATGTTGATATCTTTAGAAAATGGTAATCAAAAGAAGTAAATTTTCTCTTGCCTCCGTGCAAAACATTTTGATACTTGATGCACATGTTGAGGGGAGTTCTCGTTCTAAAATATCAAAAACAATTCAGTACAAAATGCTTTGATAATATATCACAAGTATCCGAATTGATTTTCAAATGGTTTTCAATTGATCCAATGGCGTATGAACAATACCAAATAGACCGACCAACTTTACTTTATGTACGGTGATATAAGGATGATAAGGTTAGGTATTGGTTCCCATGATCCGCCGTAACGGAGGGATCTACCCAGGACAATCCACTAGTTAATGTAGAAGTCCTTAGGTATGATGATAAAAGGAGAAAATGAGATAAGGGAAGAGTGCGGACTAAGACCGAGCTAGTACCGAATAAACCCAACAAGGTTCTAGCTATGAAGTCTCGTAAGCAATCAAGGGGTTGAAGAATTAAAAGAATTGAATGAGAAAAGGGTGAAAACAAATAGCCTCCATTTATTCAACCTTAGGGCGTAAACCGGTTCAATTCATATGCTACCGATGGTAACATCGGTATTGAAGACAAGACGTCATGGACCCAAAGGACGATCGCACTTCAACTTTCCAAACCACTCAAGTTCCTCTTAAAAGGACTTGTTTCATTCTCACGGGAACCGACATTATCTATCGACTTTCTTAGAGATGGTTGATATCAAGAAGGAGACCTCTCCCTAGTCTCCGTTATAGGATCCAAATATGCACAAATTGAGTCTAGAGCCACGAGATCATCAATAAATCTCATTAGGACACTTTCAATGAAGACTCTCTGCTTCACACAATGTGGAAAGAGAGATTATATCTTGAGTCCCACGATTATCCTTGTGGTATTGCTGTAACATCCGAGTGATGTGTTTACACATTCACAATGAAGATGGAAAGCCTCGAGCCAACATCAAACAAGCTCCTCGGTAGGTGGCATGTGAGATCTATCATATAGATCAACCATGTGACAACCGAATGTAAACAATGGGGCGATTCAATTTCTTGAATCAATCCCGTTCAGTTAGGGATTGACGGATACCTTTGAAAACCGGTCTTTGTGCTTAAAAACTCTTTTCTTTAGCACATCGACCGTACTCATTTTTCAAACCAAAAGGTATTTTTATGATTGATAATTGATTTTCAATAAAACCTTCGTTGTATTGCAAAACAATTTCTATTGAGCAATACACGATTGTTTTTCAAATCTCTTTTCATCAATCGCTGGACTTAAAATTACCGTTCACTCACCCGTCGTCTTCTTTGAGATGTTCCGTTTGAGAACAAATAGAACAAATTGCGAAACCCCGTCAAGGAGATTCTTAGGAATCCCACCGATCACAGCAAGATTTGTATCGATCAACGGGAACCGTGGGCCGTGTACTCAATTCATCGAAGTGATCAAAGACACTTTCGCGCGATTTGTTGCTAATCGTTGTATGCAGTGTACGCCCGACGCTTGCAAATGATCGTAATGAAGCGGTCAATCCATAGCCGCATGCTCACTTAACACATTCATCTCAAAAGAAATCATGATTAGTGCATCAATGTCTCGATATTTTCACCCATGCTTCGCTACGCCGCCAATATCATGAATCAACTAAAGCTTCCGCTACTCGATGAGAAGAGATCATGATCCGTAATGTGAGCATGTCGGTCCCAAAGTCACAAACACCACAATGGATGTCTCGAGATTGTTGATAGTCGATGATCTCAAATGATGGCTCAATATTATCATCACGTGGATCAAGAAAAGACCTCCACTTGGAATAACCAAACATGCATTGTGAAGAATCAATGACTACGAGCTTAGAGCAAAGGACTACATCAAGAATGCAAGATCAATTGTTAAATGTTATATCTATTTGTATTCAATGTAATTTTGGTACATGATTGAGGTGACCTCCTTGGGGAGATTGTTAGGAATTAGAAATTCCCAAGATTAAAGAGTCGGTCACCTCAAGTATATGTAATCGTTAGAAAGCTCGTAGTCGTAGTTCTTTAAGTTAAGTAGTAATTTAGTTAAGTAACACCGTGGAGGACTGGACGGGTCTTTACCCACCGATGCCCGATCCACACCCCAAAGTGTGGCGATTTATGTAAGACTATAAATACTCTCTACCTCCCAAGGTAGAGAGTTGGAGCTCATAATAATATCTTTCACTTTCTCTCACTAAGTTCCCTAAACCTCTAACTTTCTCTCTAGAATTCCATCTATATGCTACTTTGTGTTATGGTTTGATGTGTATGTGAAAAGTTATATCTTACAA